>JAFVLL020039748.1:0-29874 GCA_021397915.2 Tor tambroides | reverse complement strand
CAATGCCACCTTTTTCTTTATTTTGTCATTTAGACCCACCATTGTTTTAATACTGTCCCATGCTGAGCCTAGGAGATTATTACTCAGTTTGTGTTCCACTTTAAGTTTATAATCCCATTTAGCCCTTTTGATTTCACATTTTATCTCCTTTTGAATACTGTGTAATTCCTGAAGATTATTTTGTCTGAATGCTAGCTTTTTCTTTTTCAACAAGTCTTTAAGTTGTTTTCTCACCCATGGCTTGTTATTGGGGTATATTTTGACAACTTTTTTAGGAATTACAGTGTCCTTTACCTGCATTATTAAAGGTGAGAAATCTCCTATTTTCTGGACCATCAATGATTCTCCGTGCTCTTAAACAGTCCATTAGGAGGGTCAGAAACTCGCGTTTTGGACCACCTGTGTCCACTGCATCTTCAGTTGTGTCTTCATCATCTGTGAATTTGACGAGCTTGTCATGAAATGGATCATATGATGCATGTTTAAAACCGCAAACTGCTCCATCCCAAACATCAGCTCGATTTATGTTGAATCTGCTGAAAGACGTCCTTATGATCTTCTTTGAGAGATCTGACACAGCATCTGCAGCAGTGAATACATCGGAGCTGTAAAACAAAGAGGTTTTGATTAAGCAAATTAATCATGATGCAATAAAAAAATAGAGTGAATAAATTTAGAAACATGACATTAAGATTAATTAATAAATTACAACCATTCCTCTTCAACATATTGTGTGTTCTGGTCTGACTCTTCTGAATCACTTTCGATTACTATTGGTGCATACAGACATGTGTAATTGCTGTAAAGAGAAAAATAAAAGTAATTTACATCCATTTACATACAAAAGTAATTGTAGACCATTAAAAGTAATTTAGAGCAGTTAATTTAATACTAAAGCAATTTATCTTTTGAGGTAACTCAACAAGCTTACGTGTAGCACTTTTGTTGGTCACGTACATGTTCTTGGATGTTTGTTCTGATTTTTCCTGCTTCCTAGATTTGTCAGAAATAAAACAAATATTAAAGTAATTTAAATTATTTTAAAATCTGTATGAGTTTTTTTAAATGTAAAATACCCCCATAAAACATAATACATGTTTTATTTGTTTTAACAAACTAAGGTTGCAACATAAAAGGTATGAACATAAATGATGAACTTAAGTTCATAGGCAGAGAGTGATCAGAGTGTCTGAAAAACAACAATTATACATTAATTTGAACAACTCTTAAGCTCCAAAGAATGTCCTGTTAACTTTGCTAGTAATACCTGTCTAATGTGCTTCCTGCCTTTGGTGATCTTTCTTCATCTGATTCTTGACTATCCCATATCTGCATAGAGAACACAAAGCAGGAGTTAAAATGAGTTACAATTAAATGTTATATTTATGTTTGGAGACATGCAATTAAATGCACCCACCAAAGTGTCATTCTCATCAAGTGGACTGTGAGAGGTAGATTTTACTTGCACTTCACTGTCTTCACTAGAAGAATCCTCATTACAATCTTCAGACAACAATTATGAACATAAGGAAAATTCACTTTGATTTAAAACCATGTGTATATAGTGTTTTATACATGTCTATGTAAGATTTTCTCTAAATTAAATATGCTCACCAGTGGCTGAAAAGTCTTGAACTGTGCATAAGAATTCTTTGGTAAGCCTTCCCAGTTGCCTCTTTGTACAGCTGTAGTTTAAAAGGGGTGTTTGTTCCTGTAATATTTTTAACATCTGAACAGTCTGGGTACAGTAAAACATAGGGGCCCTCTTC
The DNA here is from genome assembly GCA_021397915.2 of Tor tambroides. NCBI lineage: Eukaryota > Metazoa > Chordata > Actinopteri > Cypriniformes > Cyprinidae > Tor > Tor tambroides. The sequence goes on along the minus strand of JAFVLL020039748.1, from coordinate 28,105 downwards.
CATGTCCTGATTAACATCTATTACTTTCTTTTCACCAGCTATTAACACTTGCTCAGATGACCAATTTGTTTGAACATGAAGAGGCAGGTTCCTCCCTCTCATGGGCTTTAGAACACCATCATGTCTTTTCATAATTACAATGTAAAACTACACATGAAAAGAATAAATAAAAATGTCACAAACTGAACATTAACATAGGCTTATGGGTGTGTGACTAATTTATAAAATATTTATAAAAACTGACTGATTAAAAGATAATCATGATTGTGAAACTAGTTAATATCTACAATTCCTCAATTCAGCACTGCAGTAAATTCCATAGGAAACAGACATTCAAGACAAGGGTACTGTAATTATGAAATGGAAGTTGCAATAGTCTTCATCCCTACTGTGATGTATAAAAGATACCTTCAGTTTTTTATCCTTCATGATTTTTCTTTGTAAAGAAGGTTTTCCTCTCCTTCTCCTTTAATGCCCTGTACTTGATGAAGCAATCCACTGAACTTTTCTCTGTTGTTCCTGCTTCAAAAACATTGTCATAGAAATCACTCACATTATACTCTATAGTTCACTAAGCAAATCAATACAGTAACATTAACACCCTTGCTATGTAACTTACCTGCACCGGTGCTGGGCTCATTTCCATCAGGAACTTTGTCTTTGAGAAATTTTATGCTTTTTCCACATGTGCTGCAAAAAGAAGGACGGCTTTCGAGCGTAGCCTCACAAAATGGACAATACATTGCGAACTGAAATAACGTCAGGGAGCAAGTAGCATTAAAACTATCAAAACAGGTTCAGACCGCCCAGTGGTGCCCTCGAATGCTCGTGACATGCCCACAATTGCCGGTTTCTGCAGACCAACTGCCCCCTAGTGGTTGGAAGCATTTCTGTTGTGTTGTGGCTTAATTTCATTGTGCTGTGAGCTTATGTTTGTTTTTTTTAATTTTGTTGTGTTGTGAGCTTATGTTTGCTATTTTAAATGCATTTTTTCAAAAACGCTTTAGAAAACGAGTCGGGGCCGAGTACCAAAACAAACTTCTAGCCAATCAGCAGTAAGGGGTGTGTCTACTCATGATGCAGAAGAGAGAGCTCTCAGTGCACAAGACGGACATTAGCTGAGCTGAGCGATGACAGAAAGATAGAGATGGTGGATAAAAAACAAAAGAGGATAACGTCTGCGGAACAAAAGAAGGCTTACACCGTGTCCACACCGGATGCGACAGTTGTCCTGTCACGGTCTGTCTACACTGGACGCGACAAAGCAACCGTTGAAAATCATTTGAAATTTGTGTCAATACGTCATAAATAGAACACGTCAGCAGTTTACTGTCGGGGATTTGTCGTACCACGCGGCATCCAGTGTAGACAGCATCACTGATTATAATGAGTTCTATAGTATTTTGTTGCGCCGCGCCGTTCGCGTCCGGTGTAGACATGGTGTTACGATAAGGCAAGAAGAAGGAATAGAATATCGGATCAATAAATATGGTATAAGCTTTCCAGCACTGGAGAGAACTCAAGGAGCGGGAAGGCCTGTGATTGGATGCCGAGGTTGATTTGTTTCTTCTCGATAGGTGAGTAACATTGGTTTTGCTTTGTTTCACAGAACTATACTATTGCGGTACGTATGTGTGGGGCGGAGCTATCAAAATAGGGGAGAGTCCTTTTTGGGGGTAGGGGCGTGTTTGTTTTGGTGATTTCAAATGTCAACATTGGCTACCAGAAATTGCTTACCCCACCTTTAATTGCGTTGTGTTGTGCGCTTATGTTTACTTTTATAATTTTGTAATTTTGTGCACTACTGGACCACCGTAAATGACACTGTTAAAATACATGTAATACATACAGGGCTGGACTGGGAAAAAAAATTAGCCCTGGCATTTTTGATCCAGGTGGCTCACCACTACAATTCAGAATATATATAATATATTGTGGGTGGATGGATGGATGGATGCTTAAGGTCAAGTATAATTTCAAATTATTTAATAAAATGTATAAACAGTATACAACTGGGTACAACATTTACAAGAAATGTTGCCAGTCATCTCCACACCAATGGACAAAGATCTCCTCAAGGAATGCAAACTTAAAAAATAATAACAGGGGAAGACAGAGAAAAATAGAGAAGAGTTTGTATTTGTTGTTTATATTGCCATGGCACAGAGTCTTGGACATAAAAATTTCAACACTGGTACACTTGTGTACAAGATGTGTAACAATAAGAGATTTGATTTGACTTGACTTGACTTGACTTGATTTGATTTGATTTGAAGAGGGAGTGTTATTTATATTGCATACTTACGAAATAAAAGAGTGAATTCCACTGCAGTAAAGACTCTCTTCTAAAATCTTCTCTTCAAACAATTGAGGAAAGCCTTTAAGAGAGAAAACAGAAGGTGGGGGTCACAAAGAGAGACAGAGGTGAATGAGACTGAATCGACTGAAGTAATCACAGAAAATGCATAATTACATAACAATACTGGTATCTTTAATCTGGAACAATATTGAGAGATTTGGATGTACTATATACTTTGTGGAAGGCTGCAAGGCCATCTAAACACTCAGCATCAATGAACGCTGAACCACACAAGAGAGAACATCCTGAAAGAGGTGGAGGGGATAATGAGTCACAAGTTCACATTATCTTTAGCGTGAAAAGCTACAGCATTATGAATCATTATAAAATAATACAAATAATTTCATCTCACCACATTATAACAGTAGTTTCTTCATCAGCTCACTCTTCTCTGCAAGTCTGTCAATTACAGTGTCTGTGTCCAAAGCCACAAGAATGTCCTTTTCAATGGCCATCAACATGAAGGCTTCTAAGTGATTGGAAGACAGGCAACTCCTGAGCTTGCTTTTGATATATTTTAGGGTTGAAAATGATCGTTCGCAGGCCACCTGGGTTATTGAAAGTGTCAACAAAAACTTGTACGCAAGTCCAAGCAGGGGATATGCATCAGTGAGCATGTTGAATCTCTGGAGAATCTGATAGCAGCACAGTGGGCAGTCTTTGCAGGACTCAAAGCTTTTGTTGATGATTTCCATGTCCTCTTCCTTTCCATCAGGTCCTTCCTCCACTGTCCTGACTGTGTACTCTTTCAATGGAGATTGTTTCAGCTTGTCCTACTGGCCTGCTAAGCTTTTCAGCTCATACTGCAGGTTGTCAACTGTTGCCCTATCATCAAATTTAACCAGGCACTTGCTGAGGTCTTCAAGTGCAGATTTAGGAAGAGCATGGTTTCGGATCAGGGAGAAGTTTTTGGGATCCAGAAATGACAAATCTGCATAAAGAGTGCCATGTGTCAGAAATCTTTGGTGGATGGCCTCAATAGCTGTATCAAGAACTTCATTGTGAACCTTCACCTTATAGGCTTTCTCTGGATCATTCATAGTCTCATCCTGAGACATCTCACCCGGCATGGCTTTCTTCTTCTTTCTTCTTTTCTGTGGCAGTGCAGCCTCCACTTCCATGTCGGTCTCCTCATCTTGCTGCTCAAGTTTTTCATTTGCCCATTTCACAAAGTCATCAGCAGCAGCCTTGACAGCCTGGAAATCTCTCGCCATCTTTTTTAGGGCATCTTGTGTTGACATGACCATCCTATGGGCAGAGAGGATGTCCATCCCTTCTGTCTGCAGGTACTTTGACAATGGTGATGTATGCTCAAATATCCTAAGGAATAATTGAGCTGTCAGTATTGTCTCATACCTGAGTAGGCCCTCTTTGTATCCTCTGGCTTTGGTGCGTACATTTCCTTTCACAGTCTTCAGTTCCTGTATGGCTGTGAGCGTGGACAACACATCAATGTACAAACTGTCTTGAGGCTTTCCAAATGATCCAAATATTTTGTTCAGAGCATCGTGCTTAGCCCACCAACGTGTCTCTCCAATTGGAGCAATGCGTCTGTGTCTCTTGTCATGGCTCTCCTTCTCCCAAATGTTCACTCTCTGATATGACTCCCTGATGAACACTGCTGTGTCATTGAGGAGATCAAACAGTGATCCACTCTCTATCACTATTTGAGTGGTATCAGACAGCACGAGATTGAGGACATGTGAATAGCACCATACGTGTACATGGTTGGGGGACTGTGATGCCAGCAGTGCAGAGAAGCCTCTGTAATGCCCCTGCATATTTGAAGCTCCATCTGTTGCATTTCCAATGCACATGCTTATATCCAGGTTCAGATGCTCAAGAACCTCTGTCAGTAACTTCACAAAGTACTGTCCAGTGGATTCATGGCAATGGACCACTGCGACAAGCCTCTCATTGACAACATCAGTCACATACCTCAAAATGACTGAGCATTGGTCTTGCGCTGTTATGTCCTGCGTTGTATCCAGCTGGACAGAAAACATTCCAGCTTTCCGGATCTCAGTGGAGATGTTTTGCTGAATTAAGTTCCGGATGGTATCAATCACAGAGTTGACGGTAGTTTTCGACAGTAGAGAGATGAGGGAACATCTGCCTCTTGATCCTGATGCATGAACTTTTTTGCTTTTCTCAATAACATCGCTGAGATGCTCTTTCAAGCAGACATCATTCTTTCCCAATAAAATGATAATTTCCAAGGTCAGTGCTGTCAATGTCCAACATACACTATATTGCCAAAAGTATTGGGTCGCCCCCTTCTAATGAACAGGTTTGACTACTTTAGTAATTTCCATGAGTACAAATCTTAATGTTTAAGCATATAATGATATTCTAGGAAATTGTGTGCTTCTAATATTATAGCAACAGTTTGGACAGAACCCTTTTCTATTCTAACATGACAATGCCTCTGTGTATAAGACAAGGTTCAAAAAGAAAATGATTGATTGAGTCAGTGTGGAAGAACTTGACTGGTCTGCATAAAACCAAGTCCTAATCTCAGTTGAACACTGGCTCTGGTGTGACTGTAAATGCAGACCTTGAGCCAAAAACTCATCACCAAACACCAATGACTTGTACATACACTATATAGACAAAAGTATTGGGACACCCCCTTCTTTAGAACAGAAAAATGCACTTCCAAAACTGTGGCAACAAAGATGGAAACATAATTCATGTATTTAAAAATTGTATTTCCATCTCTGTTGCAACAGTTTTGGAAGTGTCTAAAATGACTGCAGCCATATGTACAAGTCATTGGTGTTTGGTGATGAGTTTTTGGCTCAAGGTCTGCATTACAGTCACATCAGAGGTGTCAAAAAAAAAAAAAAAAAAAAAAAACCTGAATAAGTTCCATATTTTGATCTAAAAAATTACAGTTAGATATTGTTTGAGCACAGTGCAGTACCAAACATTTTCCACTAGATGACACCTAGGCTCCATTTTTGATCATTTAAGCATCATCAAATGATAATTACCGAGGCGAAGTGACTCACAACAAATTTTCAATGTTGACAAAATAATAGCTAGTTAATAATATGTTATATTTGTCAGTCAAAGTTATGACTACTTTAGGAACTAACCAGTAGTTTAGGCCTAAACATTGGGAGAGGTAACCTCTCTCATTCCTCCATTATAATGAAGCTACTTCTTACTGATTCAACTACCCTCTTCTCCTTCTCCTCCTCGTCCCTGCTCTGGCCCTCATCACTTACAACAGAGCAACAAGCCTGTTCATCATGGCTCGTCACCTGCTCAGCCTCTTGTTGTTGCACAGACTTCGGCACTGCTGTCGAAGTAGAGGCTACTGCAGCAGTAAACATATCTGTAATTTTTGAACATTTGGCGACATCCGCCTCCAAACTTTTAATTCTCTTTTCCCAGAGCTTTTCAGCACCACCTTTGCATTTTGGTCTGCCCATTCTGAGACGCAATTCACGCAAAGGTGAAGTGGGGAGGGGTGAAGCGATCTTTATATAGGCGGAGCAAAATACTTCATTACTCCGTCTATAGCGCATTGTGATTGGGTGGTTTATGCTGTCTATACAGGAGACAAACCAATGGGCCACTGGCTGCTCGCTGTCCGTGCGTGATGGTCCTTGGGAAAAAAAAAAAAAAATTCTCGGCCCATTAAGTGTGTCGGCCCACCGGGAAAATGCCCGATTACCAAACAATTTACATTATTACAAATGCCTGCAAAGGGCACCAAAGGCCTGATAACTGCTGTTGTTACACTTACAGGACGATCAAATCCTTGTTTAATATTGACCAAACATTTAATTCAAATATCCACTTCATTTTTAATTTTCGGCCACCTTTTTGCGATAGAAATGCTACAGCCTCTTTAAATTCTTCAACAAAAACATGAGGACATCACAACAAAATTAACCATGGTTATCGTAGTAAAACTGCTTAATTTTATTTTGTGTGATTTCTGAATGCTTGAGACCATAAAATCAACCAGACAACTGTATTAATAAAATCAGTTAACTGGCTAGAGCTCCAATTGTAATTGATAAATAATACAATTTAATTACAATTTATTTATTTACTTTTATATTTTATTAAAGTTCTACTTTGACTCCTTATAGTAGGTGTTTTTTTTGTTTTGTTTTATTTTTAGGGAGGGGGCACAACAATACTATTCTGCTTAGGGCACCCATTTGGCCAGCAGAGGCCCTGCGTATTACATCCAACAACAAAACAAAAGACATTCTTGTCTACACTTGCTCCGGCATAGAGACAATGGCGGACTGATGACAGCTCACTCAGGGCGGGTCTAAGGTAAAACACCAGTGTCGATCAACAATGGTGGGAGGGGCCTGCCAAAACTACATCACATTGCCAAAAATCTGTGAACAGCTTGATCTGAGAAAGAGCTTATTTATGAGGATTAAAAAAAAAAGCACTGAGTGGATTTTTGTCATTATAGGGTGGTTGTGTACACACATTGCCAACACACATTTATGTTCAAACACCATGTAAAAGTTAATTTTGCATCTGATGTCCCCTTTATAATAATCTTATGAACTGTGCTATTTTGGGACACCATGAATAGGAACTAAAATGTGCTTTTAACCTACTATCTCTCTATTAAAAATTTATTTATTTGCCACTTGTAGTCAGAGGCGTCATGCCCATTCAAAGTGAGGGGGCACATGCCCCCTCAAATATTTACAAACATAATTTTTCACCACACCATTACTTTATTTGGAATAATAAGGACATTTTATATAAACAAAAGTCTATTTTTTTAAAAAACTGGTTTCGAAATAACATTGTTTTGGTAGACCAGTTATTTAATTGAGATGGTCTTCTTTTTACATATGAGGAATTCTTAGCAAAATATAAAGTTCCCATACCGCCAAAGGAATTCACAACTGTTTTTGGTGCTCTCTCCTAAAATATGTATGTTGTTTAAACAGCAAAAAAGATTAAATTATCAGAAATTCCCACAACTCTCACCCAATCACTCCCCTATAGGTAAAATGTTTTTCCTATCATTTTAATAATTATAACAGATCAATAAGAGCCCTTTTCCAGAAGGATGTTGCTTTGTTTTAGTTTTAGTTACTTTTTCTTATTTGTAAGTCGCTTTGGATAAAAGCATCTGCTAAATGACTAAAAGTAAAAGTAAAGTAAAAGCTTCGAAACCAAATGCAGTTGTATATTGGAATCAATTTGTGAGTGATGTTGACTGGAAAAAAGTCTGGCTGCTGCCCAATCGCTATCTCTTAACAAACAAGGTTAAAGAGATATCTTTTAAACTCCTTCACAGAATATACACCGCTAAACTTTATTTAACTAAATTTAAAAAAGATATAGATGTAGGATGTAGCTTTTGCAAGCAGAAGCCAGAGACAGCTGTTCATTTATTTTGGCACTGCCCTTATGTGTCTTTTTTTTTGGCGAAATGTACTTGATTTTATTGCTGACAATGTTGACGAAAATGTAACTTTACAGTGGAAAGATGTTCTTTTAGACATTGTTGAAAACTCTAGAGATAAACAGACCCACACTTTTTTTATTAATTTTTTATTTTAATGGCCGAATTTCATATTCATAAATGTAAATTTTCAGGAAAAATTCCATGTTTTATAGCATTTAAAAATGAAGTGAAGCATTATATTGAGTCCATATTGCCCTCAAAGAAACAAAAAGCTGTTCGAATTGTGCAAGTTTGTGCATTCTTTAATGTATTCCTATGTGTCACACTCTGTGATGGAAGGAGCGAGAAGACGAGGAATCAAATTCAACAGTCTTTAATATAATCCAAACAAGGGGAATTCACACAGGAGACGGCTGGAGACACACGAACATGACGAAGTAGACCCGACCAACACTAACAGAAGGACTGGGCCTTTTAAACATAGGATAATTGGGGAAGACGATGAGACACACCTGGAATCAAATTAACAATCAAGGGGAGACAGAAACTGGGTCACAAGGAACACATGGGGAGCAAAACATACACAGACAGGTCCATAATCCTGACACTATGATATTGTTAAATCTCCCCCTAGCATTTTAAATTCTTTTGTATTTGTTGTAATTTAATTTGTATTGAATGTGTAGACATTCTGTTCAATAAAAAAAAACAAAACAAAAAAAAACATGCCCCTTCAAATTTTTGAGCCAAGTGGATTTTGAATGCAGCTTCCAAAAGACAAAAAACAGCCGAATAATATTTTCTATATTTGATACAATCACACAAGCGTGATTAAATCGTTCAGCGTCATATCAGCCGCTAAATTCAAATCTGCATTCGCTGGCTGGCGCTGAGCCAGATACAGACGCCTTTTTACAGCACTTCGCGTTATAACCAATCAAACACGATTCTGTTGAGCTTATGAATGCAATGACCAATCAGAGGTGTTCAGATGAGTCATCGCTAAAATGCAGGTGTTTTCTTCACTCGCTCGCTGACTGAATACCCTGGCGAATTATCTCGTGCAGATGTGTGTATGGCTCTGTAAGTAAGATATTCATTTCATAGTGTAAACAGCTCCAGTGATATTAATGGGAGTTTTTGAGAGTGCTTGCACTCTAGACTGTCAGTGAAAATGTTCTTTGATACTGTAAATGTTCTTTGTTCTCTTTCTGTACAATGAAAGTGTTATGATAAGTAGCCTAACTTACAATGTTTTTAATATTCACATTAAATATAACGTCAGTCGTATTAAAAATATGTTATGGCATGACACCCATATCTGCATAGTTAATAGACTACATTATTAGGCTACTTTGACCATCATAATCTATGAAGGTGAGGATCGAGATATTTCATGATATTGTTAATGCGTTTGGGAATGTTTCGAATAAAAAGGAAAAAAAAATAAAACATAAGTGCTGTTGTGAGTGCTGTGTGTCACATGACGACCACCCCCCCCCCCCTAACTCGTGCCTCCTCAAAAATAATGAGTGCATGACACCCCTGCTTGTAGTACACTTGAACCCATCTTTCATACACTAGTGGGTTCAAGAGGTATATAATTATTTTTTTTTTTTTCAATACAGAGATAGTATGTTAAAAGCACATTTTAGTTCATGTTCATGATGTCCCAAAATAGCATATTTATGTACACCTAACTGTTCTTAATATTATCTTAAGAAGTACTAAATAACATTTTTTTTAGCATATTAAGTACAAAATTAGTGTGTGAAATTAGAGCACTTTAAAGGGGACCTATTATGCCCCTTTTTACAAGATGTAAAATAAGTCTCTGATGTCCCCAGAGCGTATATGTGAAGTTTTAGCTCAATATACCCCACAGATAAATTTTTACAGCTTGTTAAAATTACCACTTTTAGGGTATGAGCCCAAACGTGCTGTTTTGAGTGTGTTGCTTTAAATGCGAGTGAGCTGTTGCTCCTGGAGAAGAGGGCAGAGGGCAGAGAGCGTCACAAATGGGCGGGACTTTTTCCCTCAGTGACGCACACAGAGGGAGAATCTGAAACAGCTCGTTTGGAGAGACTGTTCATGATTTATTGGTTTTATTAAAAAATGAGTTGGTGGATTTTTAACATTATAGGCTGCTTGTTTTCACACACTGCTGCCACACAACTGTGTTCAAACAGCTTATAAAATTGATTTTTGCATAATAGGTCCCCTTTAAGTACATTATGGAAGTGCATTTTTCCCTTTGGTGTTCGGGTAAAGCACAGAGGACCAAGATATGTTGCCCACGATCCCACAATGAACGCAGAGATGATGCCCAAACTCACCATGGAACCAAAGCCTGAGTCCGTGCCTGCTGCGTACCACAAGCTTGAGCCTCCTCCATCACTGGTGGTAGAGCCAGCTACAGTGTCCACCCCAGAGCCGGTCAGCGCGTCCGTTCCGAGGCTGGAACTAATTGCCAGGTCCACCAGAGAGTTAGCGCCGGTGAGGCATCTTTACCTCTCAGAACTCACCTGCCCCAATGATGCCTCGCAGCTCCTTGGCTATGTCCACACCTCAACTCCCTCCATCTCGTCAGCTCTGCCTCAGAACCTCTCATGGCTAGCACGGCACTGCGAAGCAGATACTCTGGTTTCACCTCTGGGCATCTAGGCCCATTGCTCCACCTCACCCTGTTGGTTCTATATTCTCCCTCAGCTCAGCCGATGGTCTGCCATCACTCAGGCTCCACCAGGCTCCCTGATACTTCTGGCTCCACCTTGGTCCATTGTCATCCTGGTTTCTCTGCATACTTTCAGGCCTCCATGTGCAACTCAGTCCTCCATCCCTTCAGCTCTGGTTCTGCCCTGGTTCTGACTACCTCCAGGTGTCGACTGGTTCTGTCTGGCCTCCATCTTTGCCTCATCTATTCAAGCGATGGGTGGCAGGGAGACTAATGTCAGGGTTGTGTTATGTTTATTGTGTTTTGTTCTTGTTCCTGGGTTTCATTTTTAGTTCCTGTTTGGAACCTCTGGGTGTGTGCTCATGGTGCGTGTGTGTGTGGGGGTGGGGGGGGTGTGCACTTGGATGGGTTAAATGCAGAGCACAAATTCAGAGTACGGGTCACAACACTTGGCCACATATCACGTCACTTTCACTTTCAATTTAAGTTCTCTGTGTTTAAGTACTCCCTGTTTTGTTCATTCCTTTGTCAGTTCGCATCTATGTTGTGAGTTATTGTGGTTATTCTGTGTATTTTCCTGGTTAAATTCCCTCAGTGTGTATCTTTGACACAATATGCATGATGCTGAATTTCTAGGAACCACCATACACATGACGATACATCACAAAAAAAAACTGAAAAATAGCATTAACCAAGAGTGTAAAATAGGAGCAGAATTGAGAACTAATGGAGCAGATTATGAGCTTTGACTCTTTTTCAAGGTCAAGGTCAAAGTTTATTTATATAGCAACTTGAAACAACACAAATGTTGACCAAAGTGCTTCACAAGCAGAGCAAAAGACATACATAATAAAACAGAAACACAGCAAGCATTTTGTCTGGTAACTTAAAAATATATTAAAAAAAACAGGAATCATAATAGTCAAAAAATAGTAATAACCTGCTACATCACAAACCGCTACCCCTATCATTAAAACAAAAATACAAACGAGAATAAAACCAAGTTATGAGTAAAACTGAGAAAAAACAATATGTTTTAATTGATGCTTTAAAAATGCTTAATGTAGGGGAAGATCTGAGTGATCTCTGTGGGGAATAAATACTTACAATATCTGATGTATAAGTAGGGGCAAGTCCATGAAAAGCTTTAAATTCATTTAAAACCTTAAAATCAATTATTTGTTTCACTGGGATCCAATGGAGAGAGGCCTGGATAGGTGAAATATGTTCCCTCTTTTTTGTCCCAGTCAGAAAGCGAGCTGCAGCATTTTGAACTATCTGTAATCATGAGAGTGATGACTGACTTATTCCAGCACACAAGGCGTTACGGTAATCAAGCCTTGAGGAGATGAAAGCGTGTATAATGGTCTCCAAGTCCCTAAAAGTAAGAAGGGACTTAACCTTTCAAAGCCACTTTAGCTGGAAAAAACTGGCCCTGAACACCAAATTTATTTGCTTGTCAAACTTCAGATGAGAATCCAAGATGACCCCCAGATTTTTGACAGAAGAGTGATGTTTTGACTGAAGATGCCCCAAGAAAACATTGTATTTGTCAGTCAGCAGTTTGGAGCCAAACAAGATAACCTCTGTATTTTTTTTATTCAACTGAAGAAAATTTTCATCCATCCATTCTTTAACATCCTTTAGACATGCTAGCAGAGAAAAAACAGAATCACTACCAGAATCTAATGGTTACTAGACCTGGGTATCATCTGCCTTGATGTGATAGGAGTGTCTTATGACACTCAAAGATCGACCGCAGGGGAAACATGTAAAGGGAAAATAAAACTGGACCCAAAATTGAACCCTGTGGCCCCCCACAGTTGATTGGCACTGGGGATGATGAAAATTCTCCAATTTCTACAGATATATTCCTATTTGAAAGATAAGACTCAAACCAGTCTAAGGCAGCAGAATGCAATGGTCTACAGCAGGGCCGTCCTTAGCTGATGTGGGGCCCGGTGAGAGGTAGGGAGCGGGGCCCCCATCATTTGTCACTCTTAAAAGGGCAGACCCAGTACTGTGCTTATACTTAAAACCAGACTGAAAAGGGTCTAAGATGTTGTTGAAGATTAAATATGGAGTAAGTTGGTTTAGAACCACTTTTTCCAGAACTTTCAGCAAAAAGGGCAACTTAGAAATAGGTTTATAAAGTTATGAAGTTCAGAAGAATCTAGGTTTGGTTTTTTGAGCAAAGGGTGAACCATGTCATGTTTAAAGCAGAATGGAACAGTGCTGCTATGCAGGGAGGCATCTATAATGGAAAGTACACTAGGTAAAACAGCATCCAATACCTCCTTAAATAGGCTAGCAGGAATAGTATCGAGAGAACAAGTGGTTAATTTCATATTGGAAATCACAGCCGACAAAACAGAGTGAGATATAGTCTGAAAAGCAGACAGACTAGAGGAACTAATCTGTAAATTATAACAACTTTTGGGAGAAGATGATAGAATCTGGTACCTAATACCAAAAATATTTTTTTATGAAAAAGCTGTAAAACTTCTCAGACAGATCTGTACTTGGAACTAAACTGGATGCAGTTGGATGATTCAACACAGAGTTTAAAGTGGAAAATAGAGTCTTCGAGCAATGGGAAATTTTTTTCCAATCAAACTGGAAAAATAGTTGGCCCTTTGCAAAGAGACAGCTTCCTGATATTGAGCCGGACTAGTTTGCAAAAGTTGATAATAATTTGCAGTTTGTCCCGTTTCTATTTTCTTTCTGCCCTTCTACATTCTTTCCTTAAAGCTCTATCATCTTCATTGAGCCAAGGCTGCTTATTTCATCTGGTTTTCTTAACTTTGAGAGGGACAACTGCATTACTTCTGTACAAGAAGCATTAAAATTCATAACCATATCCTCAACATCAAAGCCTTGTGATGACAAAATAATACATTCAGCTGCAGAAGCTAAAAACAAATCTTTAAAATACGATGAATTTAATGGGCGAGCAAGGAAAGTAGATGGCTGGTAAACAGAGCTGCAACAAAAAATCTCACTGTCAAACAACTGGCCAATGATCAGACAAACCAGCATCTCTTACGTAGATGTCTTTGATGGCGAAGCCTGATGATAAGATCAAATGTGTGCCCTAGCTTATGTGTGGGACCGAATACTGATTGCTTAAAGGTGGGGTATGTATTTTTTTCAAAAACGCTTTAGAAAACTGAGTCAGGCCCAGTACTACAACAAACTTGTAGCTTTCCAGCACTGGAGAGAACTCAAGGAACGGGAAGGCCTGTGATCGGACACCGAGGTTGCTTTGTTTCTTCTCGATAGGTGAGTAACATTGGTTTTGCTTTGTTTCACAGAACTATTTATTGCCTGGGTTGTGTACGTATGTGTGGGGCGGAGCTATCAAAATGGGGGCGAGACCCTTTTGGGGTAGGGGCGTGTTTGTTTTGGTGATTTCAGATATCAACATTGGCAACCAGAAGTCACTTTTAGGTTAAAAGAGTCGATAAGCTGTACAAACTCTTTTACAAGAAGCTTTGAAGGACAGCACAGATGTATATAGAAATCAAATTATGTTATATCAATAATGGTTCTATTCTGAATGTTTGGACAGATTAATTTAATATCACCACTGATTTAATTGCAAGTTTGTTGCTTTGTATAAAATGCTTCATTAAATGATGATGTTGACTGTCAGGCAGGTTGTTTCTCAGCAGTAGCAAATATCTAATGCTACTACATGAATAATACAGGGCCACTGTGGACACACAAGCATAAAGCATGTGCCTAGAATACCTATGCATATATCCAGCCCTAACGGTCTGACCAGAGAAGAAAGAGCAGTTCACCATAAAGCCACAAGAGGACTGTCTTGTCCTTAGATTTCTCTGAGCAGTGTTCTATTTTACTCGCAATAGCATGGCATATTTCAGGCACTTAATATTGCACTAACACTCTTGGCCATGATTTATATTACTGTTTTGTTTTTTATTTTAATTTTTTTTAAATCTCAGCATATAAATCTACTTGTCATGTGTGCCTGAAATGTAAAAAAACAAACAAAAAATGTACTTGCGTGCTATGGCATTACACATTAATTACCCTAACTAATTATCAACATTTTAGCATAAGATAGATAAAAGATATTCTCTTCAGACAGTGTACATTTCAATCCAAAACCGTGAATTTGCTTGTTTTTAATAATCATTTTATTAAAAACTGCATTAAAATATATGATCAGTTGACAAAAATACAAGCATTTTTTATATATACAAATACAAAAATTACATTTTATGAATTTAAACTGACAAGAAAAAAAAAACAGTCTGTTAGAATAGTTAGGAGAAACCACACAACATGAGCTTTTGAAATATTGCCATTTTTCTTTGAATGTAGTTGTATTCTCTGTAACTTATTAATATCTTTTTCTTGTGCAGACAGTTAGCTATAAGCTTTCCATATGAACAAAGATATTATTGTTAATTTATATATATATATTTTTTCATATTCTTGTGTTCAGCATGTAAAATATAAATAGTCTATAACTGAAACATTTATGCAAAAACTGTAAGCAAGTATTTTCTCTTATACCTTTGTGGATGTGCACATCAGAAAATCTGTAACTCTGTGAAGTCCATCACACGTTAATCCAAAATCACCGAACACACATCCACTGTCATATTTACCCTTTCCACATTGTATTTTGTTTAAATTGCAAAAAAATCAAATCTGGAAACATGCTGCCGTCCTCTAAGCTTTTCATCCAGAAAGTAAGGCTTCTAAGTACAGTATGCTAAATTTATAACACTGTATTTCTAACTGTGTGGTCATGCACTTACTCCTTGGATTTTTGTGATATTCCACAATTTCCATCGGTAGGCCTGGTTCAGTTACGTGGCTGGGAGTTGAACTCGTTGCAGATGTTGTGAATAATCTTTGCTACATACTTGTAGAGGTTGTCAAACTCATCCACGAAGAAAGAGTGGTCTCTGTCGGGGTCGGTGGCGATGTATTCCAGCTCGTCCTGTGCTGCCCAGGCTATACCAATGGAGTACGCGATCACACCTGGTGCATGAGATACGGGAGAGTACAATAATTCAAAAATGTAGGCAATGCTGGTCTGGAATCCAGCTTCCTTCACATTCATAGACACTGTAAATACATCCTCTAAAATAGGTACTTTTATCATTCAGTAACACTTAATTAGGGCCCAGAATTTTCTAGCAACAGCCTTGCCTGTGAATTATGATGTTTAATGTGATTTCTGGATCTACATCTCTGACTGATCCTGGAACAACATTCCTATAAAGCAGTCACTGACTACATTTACATGGACATCAGTAATCTAATTATTTACTTAATTCTAAATAAGACAATATTATGATTAAGGTGTTTACATGAGCTGCTTTTAGAATGTTCCATTCATGTTCCCATTTTACATGTTATAGTACATAGATCGATTAATGGCACACGTCATTACGTCCCCATGCGACGCCATCCGATGTTCCCTCCAGAACTTCAAGTTCCAACATATAGTTCATCTTCACAATGATGCAATATACAGGTTTGAGTGTTTCATTTTTAATTTTATGAAAGCTTCAAGTGCAGTTAATTATTTCTCATGCTACACGTGCAAACAGACAATGGTGTTGTTGAAGCCATGCTCTTTTGTTTGCTGTCAAACGGTTGAGCACTGCCGTGTGTGGATCCTGTCGCAAAATGCAGCGAAAAGTCCTACACGACGGTAATAGTGTGATTAAGGTGTGTACATGTCTATACTGCACTTGAGTAATGCAACTAACATAGGAATACTTCACATGTCCTGATTCAATGTGTGTTTACTTTGAGTATGACTTAAAGTAATCAAAAAACTCTGTTTACATGGTAGATTCTTAATCGCGTTAAAATCGGATTATTGTTGTCCATGTAAAAGTACTGACTGACTGTTCCAGAAACAACCACAGGTGCTGACCCAGGGACCTACTGCGTTCCACCGCACTCACCTTTACGATGTACCGCCAGCGCCGGGGCCCGCACATCATCGTAAGAGCGTCCGTCCGTGATGACAATCATGATCTTGCGCTTGTTTGGTTTGGATTTGCTGAACAGTTGATCTGCAGCAAATGTGATGGCGGCTCCCGTACTGGTACCTCCGCTCCAGTAGTTTATACGCTTGATAGCATTCAGCAGATCAGCTTTGTTGTTGTATTGTCCGAAGGCGAACTCAAGCCTCTGTTCATACGTGTACTGTACGATTCCTACACGCGTATCCGTGTCTGAGATCTCAAATTCCTGCGTCACGTTTGCGACGAACTGGAGCACGGTGCGGAAGTTTCCAGTTCCCACGCTGCTGGAGCCGTCGATGACGAAGGCAATGTCGTTGGCATTAAGGCAGGTCTTACTGCACACCAGGCGGTCTGTGTCGCACACGCGCTTCACCAGAGGCTGTACGGCTTTGCGCAAAGCAAACCAGCTCGTGATAGGGAATGAGAAGAAGCCATTGGTTCTGCACACAGCCTACACACCAAAACAAGAAATAAAGTTCCCTCTGTGTCCCTCAATTGTGTTCATTTACCATGAAATTCTGGTATGTCTCAAACTGTACCTTTAATCAATATTAATACCTTGTCAACAAAGTTGGTCTCCACCACGTTCTGTTTTTCATTCTCATCTGGGCCCTCGATGGTGACAAAGAAGATGTTGATGCCTGACTCTCTGGCCAGACGTGAGGCCTCCTCCACTTTGTCAGTGGGCCAGCCGTCCACCAGGACCACAGCCACATTAGGCGCCCCACCTCTGTTCCCATTAGCATCACTGAAGAAATGCTTGTTGATGTAGGAGAGGGCCTTTCCTTAAAAGGCCACAGAGCCAGAATCAGTACAAAACAGCTACAGTTCCATCAGCCTTCCTCCCTCTGAACACTCTCTGCCGTGTTTCAATTGCAGCACTGTTTTAGGTCCAGTCTCTGCCCTGAAATGCTTTCCTTAAATGCTTCCAGGACTTCAGGAAAAGGCAAGAGTGCAGCACGCTACTGCTGAAAACTATCAATGCAGCAGTTACTAAAACTGCAAAACCTCTCTTTATCTTTGTTTCCATCACTTGTAATTGATTCATACTTATACAAATGCTACATTAAATGGACCTAAAAAGTACTGGGGAATGTAAGGCACACCTAAAAGCTTCTGAATGTTGGTGCATGAAGGTTGCTAAAACTACATGACTTTTGCCCAGATTTCTGCCCCATTGTCTGGACGAGTTTCACTCGTTGTCTGGACATTTTCACTCGTCTGGACGAGTCAGTGCTGAGATTTCGAGCCAATCTGCAGATTTTGGTCAGTCGAAGTTGACTGATTTCAGGTAAAAATTACGTAGTATATGACGGATAAAGATTGTTTAGTGTGATTTTCAGTTCTTTCCTCTCTAACCAATTATAAAGCCAGCAAATGTATGATGCCTAAAAAGTCATGTAGTATCTTCCAGCTTTTAGATCAAGTGTCTGTATCTCTGTGTCTCAAATGCAGCAGGAGAGTTTCTCTTTACTAACTTTCAATATTCACTGTCATTTATGCTTAATGTATTTTAATCAGCCAGTGTTTTAATGATTTTTAGTGGATGCATGAAAGTCAGTTCTCCCCTAGTTCACCAAGCTTGTTAAATTTACCACAACCAAATGTCTATATTTTCAACACTAGATCTATTGTTTTAACATTCCAGTTTAAGCAGTGAAATGTGTAAACAGTTCTATCATGTTTCTCTACAATACATAACACTTGCTTTGATATTTGGCTATTTAAAATTCATATATTGCGCATGACTTTAGTGCCCAAATAGTTTTGGGGGTCACTGCAGCCCTCAGGGATTTCAGAGTCCAAACAAGCAGGTTTGCGTAAATCATATACAGAAGATGAAGGGCTGTGGTCCTGATTAAACATCATCCAACCAGATTCATCAAAGCAGATAATGTTGTGTCCTCAGGCTATCTTTAACTTTACAGCTCTGCTAGAGAGGGCAGCTGCTTTTTACAGGATTCCACTGTTATATTAAAGTGAGACACTATCTATAACACAAACCATACAACCATTGTGAAAAACTAATCTCTAGGTTGGATAAACCTCAGGCATTTGGTCAGCTTACAAAAAAACACCACAGAGTGGCACCAGCCCTGTAATTTAGCCACAGTCCCAGCTCAGATTTAGATCTTGTTTGAAACAGAGATGTGCAAACAGGGTGAAATTCAGTGAAACCATGTGATGACTTCTGCTCTTTGGCCTTCAGGGTATAGTTCAGGGTTATTCACTCACCTACATTGGACAGACCACCCTTCTGGACTATTTTGCTGATGACCGGCTTCAGGTCCTTGGAGCTGGAGAACTGTTTTAGACTGAATTCTGTGACTGGATCATCCCTGGATCAGAAATGAAATGTTGATACGTTATATCAGCACGATCTACCTGTGTATATGTATGATTTAGTATGTTAGGTACACACTAAATTGCACATTATCAATGTAATTACAGCACTGACCTTAGAGATGTACAAATGTGCCCCTATAGATCATTAAGTTCACTGAATAATATATTATACGTTAATTAAACCATGCTATAATTCAATAGTGAACAATCTTCGAAGGATTCATACACATTTATGCATACATGAAGATCTTGTGTAAATGTGTTTTCATTTTAGACACTGTCAGTATATTGATACTGTATGTTTCAGTGGCTATCCAAGTGAGTGAACATTTATGTATGCTAAAACCAAATTTTACTTGAATGAATATCTACCAATACTAATGATATTATGTTTTATGTGATAGTCCCTCACTTGTTCTTATTAATACTTCAAGTATTTGAGTGTTTTCTGGGACAGGGACACATTATTACCCGTATTGAATGATGCCCATCATGGGTCCAGCTACACCCACATTAATGACCTGAGAAACCTCCACAAGGAAGTCTTTCTGAATCTTAAAACGGCGTTTCCCAATGCTCCAGCTGCCATCCATGAGGAATGCAATATCAACTTTACAGTCTACAAAGACAAGATGAGAATAAAATGAGAGCCATGAAAGGAAGTGAATAACAGTCTCACAATCAGTGACAGTTTTGAAGGAGCATGAAGGAATTGTACTTGAATCTCCTTGAGACATGAGTTCAGGAACTCTGGCTGTTAAATCGTGTCCTCGTGTGCTGAAACCTGGGAGATGAGAGGACAATTACATGTTAGGAAAATCGTGAACCCTATATATAATACTTTAATAACTATTTGTATGGCTATATTATCAAGTCCAAATTTAAATTAAATAATTTGCCTATATAGATCATAGGAGACATCTTGAAGTGCTGCTTGCTGATTAAGAACCTTGTGAAGTAATGCCAGAAGGTGCTCTTTGGTTGGGTTTGAAACAACTATTGCGAAAAAGAAGAATCCAAGGCAGCTCTTCTGGTAATAAGTTGCCTATATAATTGAAAAAAATGGGAGAAAGGCTACAAGGCCCTGGTACTGGATTTTGCTGATCAAGTTCATTTTTGATTGCAAAACATGTAATCAATATGTAATAAAGCAACCCAGGCCCATTAGAAAAATCCTTTCTGTAAAATGATATTTTGCTGCTTCTTACATGTTTGGCACGTTCAGTGAAATGTCCAGTGAGTGGAACTAAAACATGTTCAGTTTTATCTGACACAGACAAATGACAAATGACAGTATTATGCAAAGAAACACATAAAAATAAGTCTTTATTTTCTCTATTTCCCGGCCATTGACATAATTTTCCAGCTTTCTGTGCTTTCACCATTTTATGGTAGGAGGCGCTATTACACATTTTCTAAAAGAGTGCTAAAAATCTGGATCAAACACAGGTGAAGAAGAATCAGAAGAAACGTTTTGGTATTTTACTGCTACTAGTGGTCATTTCGACGGGAAAATGCGGTGAATTGTATGTATAGGTATGTTTTGGAGTTTTGCAAAAACGTACATATAGGCACATTTTTCAAATGAACCCATGTGGCAAAAAAAAAAAAAAAAAAACCCAAAACAAAACAAAAAACTACTTAGATGTCTCACCTGACTCGAACGGGTTTGACCCAGCAAGCAACTCTGTGACAGTAAACACTAATTAATATACATCACGCGATAATTAAAAAAATTAATTAATTAATCAAATAAATTAAAAATCCTGTATTCAGTCATAGTTTCTTAAGCAGGACTATATAGCAATATTGTGCACTGTGAGAAAACTGTGTGCTTTAATATACAAATGTGTTTGTGCCTTTGACACACCTCTAGTGTGGCTCGTCTCAGATGGAGGCTTGTGTTCTTCTGGCGCAGGAGCTGAAAACAGAAAACATGTACACACGAATCAGGCCTCCAGTTTCACAAAGACACAGTGGCTCACAGTGTTGGTGACCCCTCCTCAATACAGTTACACAACCAGTAACATACTCACTAGAGCTGTGCACACAACTCCGATTTCACAGCCATGACGACTGATGCTTTGAATAAATATGCAGTAAAGCTTAGGGACTGGCAAATGCTTAAACGTTTCTTCTCATTAATCCAGGCATGATTTGTATTATAGCATTTACTATGAGTACAGATCCTCTTTTTGGTGCATGCTGCATTATACCAATGCATATATGTGACCCTGGAGCACAAAACCAGTCTTAAGTTGCTGGGGTATATTTTTAGAAATAGCCAACAATACATTGTATGGGTCAAAATGATCCATTTTTCTTTTATGCCAAAAATCATTAGGATATTAAGTAAAGATCATGTTCCATGAAGATATTTAGTGAATTTTCTACCGTAAATATATCAAAACTTAATTTTTGATTAGTAATGTGCATTGCTAAGAACTTCATTTAGACAAATTTAAAGGAGATTTTCTCAATATTTTGATTTTTTTTGCACCCACAGATTCCAGATTTTCAAATAGTTGTATCTCGGCCAAATATTGTCCTATCATAACAAACCATATATCAATGGAAAGATGATTTATTCAGCTTTCAGATGATGTAGAAATCTCAATTTCGAAAAATTGACACTTATGACTGGTTTTGTGGTCCAGGGTCACATATTATTAGCAATGATGTAACATAAATAATCTATCTTATTTAAATAAGCTATCTATCAAAATGTTTATGAAAGGAAATTTGGAGCAGGCAGGGACAGGAAGATTTTTTGCTAGATAACTCAAATATTAACTGACCCTGGATTTCTGACCCTGTGGTACAAACCAGAGTCCAGCAGCATTAACAGCATGACTGAGGCTCCCAACAAAGTCTCTTTTGAATCCAGACACGGGGACAGACGTTGTAGTTATATGGAGTGTGCGGTCCCCACACTGCTCACTGAGAGACCCATTAGACCAGACCATCTTGACCATGTTGGGAGACCAGCTTAAACCAGCTAAGACCAGTGAAGCAGCTTAGGCAAGGTTATAATGTTATTTCAGTTGGAAACCCTCGCAGAGAGCCATGTTCATATGGAACATATGTTATAACAAATGTATAACATATACTCATTGCATAGACTTTTTGGCATAAATGTATTATTCCAAAAATAAAATGAGAATACTTACAGTACTGTCCAAAGTTATACAGCCGGTACTCATACTCTGTGTTATCAGGCCTTGGGTCAAGAGCTGCAGAACAGAGGCAGCATTTGCAGGAAGAGTTAGTTCAGCATTGTGCATTATGGAAAATGTACCCATAATGCCCATAAAAAAAAAAAAGCCAAACAATCAAAATCTGTAAAGAGGAGCACAAAACCTGTAGCTTACCACCTATTCTCTGACATGAATGGTGACGTTAAAGTCATATAGCTCCAGCAGAAATGCATGCTGCTTTGAATGTTTTTGATAGCATATGGGTCGCACATTGGCATGGATTTTTAACTTGAAAGCTAGTGGCATGGCCTATTTAAACCACGTGAAGGAAGTAAAAGTAGTGTTAAAATGAGTAGCAGATATGGTAGGAATCTGTGTACATTGATATGAGGCTATGGTGATATCAAAAACAGACCTGTTCTCTAGATGCATACTATGAAGGCATAATTCAGATTTATGTGTTTTTGTTACATATATTCTCCTCTGGTACAACCGTAGACATATAACATCAGTGTATGAAATCCTTACCTGCGGGGTCACCAGTACTCATCCTGCTCCATTTAGAGCCTGTGTTTGGCACAGAGTGGCTACTATCTGAACACAGAAAGTGATGGTAGGGCCTTATGTCAGATTTTGATTAGCATGAATTATGAAATGTTTATGGATATTCACTTGGAATTTAAAAGGATATTTAATCTAAGTTTATGTCTTTTTTATTGCTCACTTATGGAGGGTTATGTTATTGATGATGAGACCTCTATAATGATTATGATACCTGTTGGTCTTCTGGTGCCAGAGAACCAATCAGGTCGTGCGTACGCAGGGTGCGGCCAATCTCTTCTTGCAAATGCTAGATAGGGAGATTGAAAAACTATTTACAATACATTACTTCAAGACATCAAATGGACTTTTAGATGTTTATGTAGCAAGGAAATATTTTATATTAATCTGTTAATCATGTTTAGAGGTTTAGAGATCATTTACTGTCAGATTCAAGAAAAACAACGTGTTCTGTCATGTCAACTATGATGTCAACTCCCGTCAGACAGTTCTGATAAAATAATCACTTTCTGTATCACACAAGCATTAATGGCATTAGCCAGTTTATTTATATTCGTATTTTGCTATCTGCTAATTTCATCTAATTAAAATAAAAGTAATATTTTAAATCTAGATCAAAACTTTTTTCTTTTCTTTTTTTAATGTTACTGCAGTTCTTTTACACATAAAAAGTGACAAAAAATGTTGAGGTATGGTCTGAAGACAGCAGGTTTTATATGTGAGAGATCAGTCAAATAAGGAATTGGTATATGTGTGTTAAAAACATTCTCATGTTCTTCTTTGATAATCAACCAGTTAGCTCTGGTTCTCAAATTAGATTGGTTTAACATTTAGTCCAGCAGCACTGGGACTTTTCACTGTCTGTCTGTGCATCAGTCAGGGGATTTTACAGTGATTCTTTCTGCAGGTGAGTGAGTCAATGAATCATTCACTCAACCAATTTTTTCAAAAACATGGAATTATCCAGAAATAAACACTGTATCTGTATGAACTGTCCTCTTGCATTATCAACACGCTATTTTACTGTTTAACACTGTTAAGCTGCTTTGACACAGTTTGTACTGTATAAAGAGCTTTATAAATAAAGATGACTTGACTTGACGTGATTTGTTGCTTAGCGACACAAGTGTCCATTCAGCTTTGACTTTGTATGACAAGATTGGTTTAATTGGCAGTGAAGCATAATTAGAGAAATTAAATTGTGTCTAGAAACAATTTAAATCATGTCCTGTTTATTGAACTGTTGTATAAAAGCATTGTATATTTTGTGTCTGAGATATGTTTCAAGAATCTGCTAGGAGCCTAAGAGCCTCATTCATGCCTTAAAGGGGTCATGAACTGTCTCTGTTTTTTATTTTGTACTGTTTTCTGAGGTCCACTAACAATGTTATCAAGATTTTTACATAAAAAACATCATAATTTAGAAGCAATAGGCTTTTTTTTTTTTTTTTGTCCTGCTTTGACCCCCTCATCAGAACGCTGTGTTTGAATAGGCGTGGAGGACTGTAGACTCGGAAGTAAACACCCACTTCTGTGATTGGCTAATAGCTGTGTATGATTGACAGCGTACATCCTTCACAGATGGACGCATAAATACTCAGTACATATCAAACTGTTATCTGTAATAACAGACAAAGCAATAGTGATCACATAATGAAAACAGTCACTCACACTTTTGTGTTGCGACATTACTGTCAGATCCAATATAGTCGGCACAGCATCGTCTTTATTTTCAGTCTTTCTGAGTGCCTTGTTTGTAAATGAAGTGAACAAAAGACCAAAGTCATACTGACATGGTCTGGCATTTAAGTTAATCAAATAAAGTTTATCATTTGGATTCTGCATAGACCTGCGTTTGCCGCTCTTGTCCTTTACCTACTACGTGTGCGGAGCTGAACAGGCAGTGATGTAGAATCGGTGGGCGGGGCTAAACAGCCAGTGATGCAGAATCGGTGGGCGGGGCTAAACAGGCAGCGATGTAGAATCGGTGGGCGGGGCTAAACAGACAGATGCAGAATCGGTGGGCGGAGCTAAACAGGCAGCGATGCAGAATCGGTGGGCGGGGCTAAACAGGCAGCGATGTAGAATCGGTGGGCGGAGCTAAACAGCCACTGATGTAGAATCGGTGGGCGGGGCTAAACAGCCAGCGATGTAGACTCGGTGGGTGGAGCTAAACAGGCAATTATGTAGATGCAGGCATTGATCTTCTTCTGCGGAGGCAGTGTTTAGCCACACTATTACGTCATAAAGTGGCACATTCCACAAGCTGTCTTTTTGGAAGATCGGCTTTAATATAAGCTGTTTTAGACTAACGAGAAACAGAATGTTTTTATAGCACAATGACCTCTTATATATCAAAAGATCAAGGGAATTGTGATTTCTCAGTTCACGACCCCAAATGACAGTATGCAAGTGCATGGTGTTGTCACTCATCTGAGTTGCCTTACACTTAGTATCCAATTTATTACTAGTCTTTAACTTACCTGATGTCACTGCAGTAAGCTGGTAAAGCTGTTAGTAAAACCAAGATGTACTCAATATTTATTTACAGTCAAGTATGATTTGAGCATGTTTACTTGCTTTGCTAAAGCCTTGTTATTTCTAAAGGTGCTAATTTCAGACAAAGCTTTACCTGATCCCTCTGAAGCAAAAGGAGCATTGGGCTTTCAAATGTGTTGTTTGATGTGTATCAGCTCACATGCAAAGACACGCACATGCTAATAGACAGCATCTGCAGATACTTACCAGGATTAGACTGTGCCGTCTGCTGCTTCCTCTCAGACTGCGGCTGCACCCGACTGAAAGCTGCTTAACAATGTAAAACAGATGTAAAAATATCCAAGAGAGAAGAAAGCAAGAGTTCATGCCTGCATCACAGCTGCTACTGAGTGATGTCTGAATTGAATGAATGAGTCATGCAAACCTGAAGCTGAGGAAACATGCGGCTGTCTTCGGATCGTGGTGCCCGTCTCTGGCCTGTGCACACCTGCCGTCAAAATGCAAACACATTCAAGACAAGCCACACGCAAAGCTGCACCTCACTGAAAGAAGACAATGCATCTAAATTAACAACAGAAAGTCTGAGCTGATCTATCAATGCGATATACTAAGAAATGTGTCTTTCATACTCTGTGTGCAAAACAGCATGTTCTGTCTTTGGGGAAAGTTGTAAGTGCTCCTTGTCTTCAACTATTAATTGTGGAAAACAGGAATTAAACTGTCACCAACAGAGGAGGATACACTGAGGATACACTACTTTCCACAACAGAGGTTTATTTGCAGGTAATGTGTGAAACAAGCCATGTGAACAGGTAAGTCAATGAGTTCAGAGAATTTCATCAAGCTTAGCTCAGATGGTAATAGGCTTTCTATTTTGCAGGCACAGCATATAAAACAGTGCAACAGGTAACCATGAAGACAGACGAAGACAGAAGACAGGACAATCCACAGTTAAGAGTCTCTGGTAACGAGTCTGGGAGGGTGCTGTCTACCCTAGACAAATCAATTTCTCCATGTGTGTGAAGAAATTAAATTGTGAGCAGATTTTTGATATTTCAAATGGTTTGATCATGGTGAGGAAATAGATTGATATAAGGAAGAGTCTCATTTCTTCTGCATGCACCCTTAGACGTGGGCAAAGCTTAAAAGGGCATGGAATAGAGAGACTTTCTAAATTACAGTCATTAGCTCTGAATTTTTAAATAATACTCCAAAACAGATTCATGTGATTATCACATCAAACTTGGTAAACTTGATGCCAAGACACTGAAGGTGTTAAATTGTGAACTGATCTTTGATCTCAACCGGTGTTGCCATGGTGAGGATTTAAATTAATGACAAAAATGGGAAACAAAGTGTCTGATTTAGACAAATTGGATGATTGTGGCTATTGTGGTTCACAGCCATAGCGCCACCAGCTGGCAGAAGGAAGTATAACATACAGATTTTGAAACAGTTGCATATTTGGATTAAAGAGACAAACGTATACAAGAGAGAGATAGCTAGGAATCTTGGAGGAAAACAGCAAGTGTGATCAACACTCATCTAGCTCAGGACACAAACAATCACCAGCAATATATCAAATTCCAAACAATATAGCTGTTCCTAGAGTACAAAGAAACTTACAACAGGCAAACATCACAAGACAGGACACACAGTCAGAGTAAAAGGAGTGTGGCTTACCTGTGTTTGTGCGGGGTGAAAACCTATTGGCATAGACGGAGCTGCCTCTAAATGCTTTAGAGAAATGTTATGGTTAGAGTTTAGGGCTTGTGTTACTGACAGAGGAAGTGAGGACTACAGACAGTGTCAAAGCAGAACATACCTTGCGCAGGACCCTTTCCTTGGGCGCTCTGTGACTGTCCTACATGCAGTGTTTAGAGAAAACAAATATTGAAGCACTGATATATTCTCTCTTTCTTTTTTACTGTAACAGCAACCTTAAAGTCAACATAAAATCCTGGTCTTACTAAGTAGGACTCATCAGTGCATGTTAGTCTAAAGAAAAATATCTTAAACCTTCATCAAAATATAGTAATAAGTTCTGCCTTTGAAACAACTGGTGCTCCAAAGAAGAATTTGCTTTGAATATCTTTGTTACTCAGAAAAACGTCATATTTTTGAAGTAAAATGCTGTTTCATGCCGACTTTTCACAGGCCAACACCATCTACATCCCAAAAGACACAGACGGTTTCTACGAAAACAAAGAACCAAAGGAAAACTGCAAGAGACCATTAGTTCTGTAAACCACTAAAAACACACCCAGAGGGCCTGAATAAAATTATATGACAGCAGACAGCAGCCACAAGAAGTGCCACGTGAGGGAGATTCAACATGCCTGCTTGACTTACGTGCAACAGAGCTGAAATACGGGTGACTGCTGCCTAGATCAGAAAGAAAGAGGTTGCTTTAGAAACAGAGAAAGGAAAGAGGATGGATAGAGAGGGAACCTGATCCATATCGTCCAGACAGGATGCTCATTTCAATAGGGTACTGAAAAACTGACCCAAGAACAAATGGATAAAAGCATTGCATTGAATTTACTGTAATAAACTATGATTTATTCAATTAAGGCATCAGATCTGTAAAAGACTAGCTCACCTGCCTCGCGGACTTTATGAACGGTGACCCGTGGCTTGGCTGATGTGGTGATGGGTGTGGTCACATGAGTGGTTGTGGGCGGAGCTGAGGTGGAGCTCGGCTCCGTCTCTAGAGCCTCTGTCACAGGCGACGCTGTGGAGTACGGTAGGTCTTTGGGCTCACCTTGGGATCAAGGAAATGTGAATAGATGATGAGCTGCGACATGGATGATTCTGAACATGGATCCACACTCTGCTAGGCTCTGCCAGATGGGAGCCGTGAGTGGATTTAATCACAGTGTTTGTCAGACAGAGATCCTTTGGCATACTTTCCATTTTTATTCATTTAAGACTGAAGTTTGACCCTGGTAGAATCTCACATTAGCTGGATCTCACCTTGTCTACTCAGCTATTATGCAATCCCTAGAAATCAAACCCATGATCCTGGAATTGTTAGCA
>JAFVLL020039746.1:0-15848 GCA_021397915.2 Tor tambroides | reverse complement strand
CTGGCTTGGGCTCGCTGGGCTCGCCAGACGGAGGGAGGGCGGGGTCATAAATTGAGCCCGACAGCTCCTCTGCGTCCGATGCAGCCAGTGACACGCTGTCATCTAGGACCTCGTCTTCGCTTCCCCTGAACGAGACCATGTCGCTCGCAGCCGGAGAGGGACGCTGGTCTGGGCGGGAGAAAAAGACGGGAAGAGCCTCTCTTGTGGGAGAGAGTGAGGTACGTGGAGTCTGAGCCGGCGTAAGCTCACTCATCTCGGTGCGCTTTAATCCTCTGCCCCGCTGCTTTTTCCTCACAGATCCCTGGGAGGAAGGAAGCGGGAGGGCGCGAGGGGCGGAGTCGCTCTCTGAAAAGAAAGCTATCCGCGAGCGCAGAGAGGCGAGACTCATATCCTCGCAATGAGGACATTCCGTCTCGGTGAGTGCAGTTTCAGCGAGCATGAAACACACTCGCCGTGACCGTCAGCGGCATGCAGGGGAGCCCTGCACAAGCGACAGTAATGGCGCGGCATTTGCAACAATGCCGAGAAATTTGCTCTTTGAATGCTCTTTCGAGCGTTCGCCGGATGGCGGCAGGGGACCGTGAGACCGCGGCTGCTACAGGCGCTGAGCGGCTTGAGAGCGGCGAGTCAGCGGGGAGATCAGCCGAGCCAGAGGTCTTGATCCGCTGCGGAGGCTGGTCAACGGCGAGAAGGGCTTCGAGTCTCGTAGATCAGCGAAGAGATGTCGTCGCTGAAGGAGAAGAAATCTGAGGATCCTATGGCAAAGCGGCCACTTATATAGCCAGATGCCTCGCCCATTCTGGCGGGCTTTGGCGGCCATAGGTTCTGCCGAGCCATCGGTTCGTCTTTAAAGCACTGCACGAACCAATGCCCGTGCAGTATCACTGCGTTATTGAAAAAGGCTTCAGTTATCGGTGAAAAGGAGTTTTCCCCGTGTGCGTCTTAAATAAAAGACGCAGTATGAGTAAAGTTTCGAAAGGGAACTAATGATCACAATAGGTGCATGGCCTTTAACAAAAGTGTTGTTTTATTTATATACATTTGATCAAGTTTTTTAAATCTGTTTCTCAGAGCATGGCATAACAGGGCCAGGGCTGCCGTACCTCACCGAAGCACTTTTGGAGAAGATGGGTATTTTGTAAGTGTTAATTCATTACAGTAATTAAGAAAAACCAAGAAACAGAAATTCTTTGAACACAGTCAAACCCATTTAGAAAATTAGCCGTTCATTCCCAGTGTATTTTTGCAGTTCAGAGGACGTACAGTTGAGCTGTAATGGCAATAATTGTGTTTCCTCATTCAGCCCTCTGGGGTCACGCCTGCAGATCCTGCACTGCCTTCAGAAACTCTGGCAGATCTCAAATGAGTCCATGAAGGTACGCAGAAGCTTTCGAAAAGCACTTGCTGATTTATTTTTAACTGCATGTCTCTCTAGAGCTGCTGTGTTTGTGTTCAGGTGTTCAACGACCCCATCCACGGCCATATCGAGCTGCACCCGCTGCTGCTGCAGTTCATCGACACGCCTCAGTTTCAGAGGCTGCGCCACATCAAGCAGCTGGGGGGAACTTACCTGGTGTTCCCCGGGGCGTCCCACAACCGCTTCGAGCACTCAATCGGGTACGTCTGTATCCAGCAGCTCGGACTCATCCTGAAGAGGAATGCTCTTGCTGAGCAGGCTTTGCATATCCATAACAGTTTGCAAATACAGGGCTGTACGTTAACTTTTTTGCATATAGCACTGGTGCTGTAGAGGATGAAAGTTTTGTAGCACAGGCCAAACAGTTGTAGCACAAGTATAAAACATCTGTTATCGTGTCTGAAAGCAAACACAAGTAATGGAGTTCATCATTTAAACAGTTCCAAACATGTTCCAAACAGAGCAAAAAAAATACAAACCATCACAAAAATTGTTTTTAGACAGTTTTTTCTTTGTTTGCTAAAAATGGAAGAGTGCAGTAATATAACACCTCCTACACCTCAACAGCATTAAAAAAAAAAAAAGAAAAAAAAAGAATGGCAGATATTTAGGCCAAAGTGGGTGAAGATAAAAATCCTTGTCATTATTTTATCTTTGTTAGTAGAAAATAAGCCCATTTGGTTACCCACATTCTTCAAAAAAAATCTTCTTTTGTGTTCAGCACAAGAAAGAAATTAATACAGGTTTGGGACAACATGTGAGTGAGCAAATAATGACAGAAATTTAATTTTTGGGTGAACTATTCGTTTGATGACAAGTGGCAGCATGTTTAATTCTGTCGCTTTAAGAGCTGCATGCATCCGTTTCTCTCTCAACTGTTTACTTGTTTATTTTAGACCTAACCAGCTGTGTTTATATGTAAACCTTGTGTGTGTTTGACAGTATTAGACACGAAATCAATCAGACGTGAAAGACAACTTAGTCCAGTAATCAGGTGCTGTTTTAGTGTGTGGTGTACGCACGCTTCATATCATGCAAATAATGTAATTTTGAGATTGCACATAAGTGTCCCGTGAGAGTAACTCTGCTGCTGAGTTAACATTTGATGTAAATGTATGTCGTGTTGTACAGTATATTGAGACAGAGGTGCCAGAACTGCAGCTGATAGAATGTGCGCTGTAGTGCAATACTACGATATTTCTTTCAAAACAGATTGTGGAGACATTTTAATCATCCAAAAACTGTCATATCGCACACCCATAACTACCAATTATAATCAATCTCACACACAACGAAATCACTTCACACTATTAAGCGGCTGTGTTATGAACATGCAAAACTGTATCGCACGTGTGCTACGGTGGTAAATTTATTCATCGCACAGACCAGTTTTTTCGTAGCACGTGTGACATATATGTTGCACTGTACAGCCCTGAAATATAATCAGTGTTTTTTATTTTCTGTTTTTTTGGGATGCTGTGCACCGATGAATCTTGCTCAATATTTCACTAATATGCATTGGAGTGAGGGGGGCGGTTTGGATTTGTGTTTTCTACAGTGTTCTTGTTTCTTATGTGTTTGTGTGGTGCAGGGTGGGATATCTGGCCGGATGTCTAGTCCAGGCTCTCAATGAAAGACAGCCAGAGCTCCTCATAACAAAGCAAGATGTGCTGTGTGTGCAGATTGCTGGCCTCTGCCATGACTTGGGTGAGTGCTATCGTCCACTTGATCGCACAGATACTATCTGAACTGAACTGAGCTGGACGACGCGATCACTGAATCAATGATCAACTGACTTTAGCTGAAAATCTGAGTGTTTACTATTGTCCTTTTGCATTATCAACATACTGTTTTCCCATTTAATACTGTAAAGCTGCTTTGACACAATCTGTATTGTCAAAAGTGCTATATAAATAAGGCATGTTTGGAGAGAAATGTGAGCGAGCCTGACTTCTTCAATAGGTTATCCCTCCCTTACAGCAAAATGCATTCAGATTCACATTAGGGTTGTGACAGTGAGGAAATTTTCCCAACGGTTAATCGACGTTTGACGACACCGGTAATAGCGGTAATATTACTGTTGTCCCTCTTTTCCTTGCTTTTTTCACTTTTAATAGCTTATAAATGCATGTGTGAGTTTTACTTTCACTTTCGAATTAGCAGCAATTCGGGGTCAATTGATTGAATGGACAACTTAGGCTATTAAACATTGAAAATTAACAAAACGAATAAAAATACACCATGCTATAGAACTAATATAAAATAACAAATAACTTAGTTTAAATATAAAAAAATTGAAAATCAGCAAACACAGTGGAAACAAATAAGAAACGAATGTTCAAAAAAACCTCCAAAATCAGCTTAGATAAACGGCAAAAGTAAACAGGCTTTTCAAAATTCTAAATATTTTTAAAACAGGTGCTTTTGCATTTCATTTTGACACAAAATCTTTTGCCATCTTTCTCACCTCACTCTTCTTGTCAGCCAGCTGGACTCCCTCTCCTCACGATAAATCAAATCTGCTGATCGGTGATGCGCGACTGTCGTTCGGCACGCTACATTGAGCAGCCATGTTCGGTTTTTAATTGTAGTTTATTGTGGTGTCTGTTCTCTAACTGAACTAAATTATTTTTATTACTATTAAAAAAAATCAAAATGACGGTGGAGGACGGTGCCACGGTGGGTAAGAGACGTAACCAGTGTTGTGGCTTAACGCCGGTAACACCATCAACACCGACTATCACAGCACAGGAGAAGCTGCAAGTCACAGCATATACACACCGCAAGTGCCTGATGTTCGTTTCAATCAAATTTGATTTAAAAGAACATTTTAATCGTCAGGATACTTTCTGAGAATTGATGACCTACTTCCGGCCTTCCTTCCAAAAAGACTTCTCACATCACCTCACGTCCTTTGTAATTTGGGCCTGATTTACAAACTTTGACCACAAAGCAGGAGCAAGGCCAGTGACGGGACGTTTTTCAGGATTCAAATGGGCGAACTAGATTTCCCCAGTTTAATGGGTTTGCATCTTCATTCTTTAAAACAGCCTCTTGTCTTTTGTTCAGGTCATGGCCCGTTTTCTCATATGTTTGATGGCATGTTCATCCCTAATGTTCGACCTGGTCAGGAATGGAAGGTACGTGTGGGAAAACCATCTCCAGTGTAAGACTTTGGCCTGTTTTCTGAGCAGTGCCCTCAGATGTTTGTTTGTGCACAGTTAGTCTGATAGCTGACCTTGTGCTGTGGAATTAGATTTGAGCCAAATGTTATAGGGTTATTCTTACTATTTGGTGCCATTTCAGCTTGGCAACTTTCTATCAAAAAATGTTTACATTTCCATGATGTAATCATTTTATCTGAAGAAGGGCTTCTTACACCATAAGAAAAATATATTGGTCTAGCTCAGGATATTATTCTCTAATATTTTTTCATGAAATTCTTTACATTTGGAAGCGCTTAATGTCCACCTTGTTACAGGACATTCTCATCTCAATTAATAAGTGTTTTGAATGCACAGTTATTATAATGGTTGCATTTTCTAAGAGCTAAAATGTCCCTCTCTTTACCCTGCAAATGTATTTTAACAAAGTGTTCATAATCGGGCATTATCTTGAAAAAAGTTGTATTTTTAAGACACAAACTGTGTCCCAAATGGCGCACTGTGTATGAATTTTATAAGGTTATTTTGTCAATAATCAGAGTCTGATAGCCCCTCCCCCTTCGCAATGTAATTAAAGCTGTGACAGTTGAGTGCATGAAGTGTAAAACATTCCACACTTTGTTTTTTCGGTTATTTAGGTGCATCATCTGGGTATTTAAAGTGCACTTTTTCTTTTTATAGTTTTCAGTGTGAACACACTACTCGCACTATTCATACTACAGAACCTCATAGAGTAGTGAATAAGTATGCCATTTGGGAAGCACCTACAGTGTAATTTCAACTTATTTCTTTTAGAATACAAAGAAATTTCAGTGGAATTTTGGCCCCATTTTAAGTTATTTCATTTTACCATTTCATTCCCAAGTAATAATTCTGCTGGTGTTCCCGCAGCACGAGATGGCCTCTGTTCAGATGTTTGACCACCTGGTGAAGGTCAACAGTCTGGAGGAGGTCATGGTGCACCATGGGTTGACCCTTCCAGACGACCTGATATTCATTAAGGAGCAGATCGCTGGGCCGCTGGATAACTCCGTCTTAGACAGATCGGTATGTACGAGTGTCATCGTTATCGGCCACTGCCTCGTGAAAAGTATGCTACGACAAAGCATCGTTTGACATGAACGTCGCATTCTCGTTTTTGCAGAGCTTTGTTGTTGCTGTTCAAAAAAAAATTCAAGGACAAAATAATATGGCTATAAATTTGATACAGTTTTAGTATTATTTGGGAACTTCCCCAACCCGCTATTTCCATTGAAACTCTATATTAACTGTTATTGTTGGAAATAAGGTGACAAAGCCTTTATACAAATGGTTCAGTTGCATCATCATTACTCACTCTCACGCCTTTCCAAACCTGTGTGAGTTTCCTTATTCTGGGAACACTGTATGTGTCTGCACTGTAAAGCTTCACAACGGACAGTGAATGGTGTCTTCTGCAGATGTCTATCGTACGACTCTAATGAAAGCATTTCTTCTTCTAACCCTGCAGTGGCCATATAAGGGCAGGCCGATGGAGAAATCCTTCCTGTACGAGATAGTAGCAAACAAAAGAAACGGCATTGATGTGGATAAGTGGGACTACTTCGCGAGGTAAGATGATTTGCACCAAGCTAATGATGATGTTTCCAGCGTCAGCTAACTGAAAGATGGGCTCTTTTGTAAAGGGATTGTTACCACCTCGGCATTCAGAACAACTTTGACTACCAGCGCTTCCTCAAATTTGCACGAGTGTGTGAAGTGAGAGGAAAGAAACACATCTGCACCAGAGACAAGGTACATTGTGCAGTTGTTATACTGACTGTGTACATTCATTGATTTAGTTTATTGTACACTGCTTGACCCATTTTCAATGCTCGTTCCTTTTATCCTTTTTGACTGTATTTATTAAGTGTTTAAACAGATACAGTCAGGCTGCAGTTCAGAAAAGTGCTGTAAAGACAGCACAGTGACAGCAAATTATTTCATGTAAAACAATGCTGGTTTTGTGTGTGTACGGAGCAGCTCGATGAGTGTCAGCATAGCATGTCATGCCGTGTCCACTGATTAGGCTGATTTGAGATGATTTGGCATCTGCTCTGATGACACGCTGACGTATGACAAAAATCTGGCAGTTGCTGTCCCTGGCTGACGACACCGCTTAATGCTCATTATTTCAAACAACCGTGGTGTCACAAATGTTTGCTTTTTATATCTGATACCATAAGACTGTTTAATTTATGTGTGAATATTCCCAAAAACTGCAATCTCTGTGTGGGATATGTGATTGTTGCTATGTTTCTAAATATATATTTAAAATATGTGTCTTTCATCAAACTAAAAATGGACAGAAAACAGTGTTGGTAGAAATAAATAAACAACTGATACTTTGGGTGTGTTGTACATAGAGCTGGGCGATAAGCCCAAAATATCATATCTTCTTATCTTCTGTGAGGCTGCTGACGCAGGAGCGGCCGTAAAAGATCAGGATTGAGCACTGAACGGTGAACTGAACTGAATTTAGCTGCAGTGACTGCAAGGCCATTGACTCCAAATCAGCTCTACCTTCATGTATCAGTCTGATGGATAGACTAGAGCTCTTTGTTCCTCGTAATGGAGGCGAGACGCACCTCGAGCAGATTCACGCTGTGTTTCGCTCATTTGGCCAGAGAACTGCTCCTCCAGCGGAGCCTGGTTTCTCCTGAGGATGTTTTCTGTATTTCAGTCACTTTATGGAGTTCGGGTTGCTTGCCGTTGTCACCTTTGACTTGCTTAGCTGGGGTTTAATATTCAGTAATGATACCCACAGTGCTGACATCATCGTATGTGTGCGCAAAACTTGAATTAAATTGAGCTGCTTGTAGCTGAATTTGGATTGACAGACAGTAAATCTTAGTTGATGTTGCTAATGACAAGCTGTGATTTCTTGATTCACCTGTAGTGTGTTTTTTCATTTAGTTTGATTTGTTAAATACATAATATATGTAGAGCAGGTGTGATCAGGTTCAGAAGTGTTTCTGTATCAGTCAGAATTTCAAAGCCTTTCTGATTTTGCATTTTGATTGTTTTAATGTTCACAGGAGGTTGGCAATCTCTATGACATGTTCCACACGCGTAACTGCCTCCATCGCCGGGCGTATCAGCACAAAGTGGGCAACATCATTGAGACCATGTGTGTATTAGTATTAGCATCATTTCACAGCACATCGTCATGTTCGTGGCATTCAGTTTGATTGAAGTGCTCTGTCTGGGTTGTCTGGTATCAGGATGACGGAGGCGTTTGTAAAGGCTGATCCTCATATTCAGATCCAGGGCTCTTCTGGGAAGATCTTCACCATCTCTTCAGCGATAGAAGACATGGAGGCCTACGCCAAACTCACAGGTGTGTCACCTCCCCCAATCCTGCAATCACCGACCCCCTCATTCATTGAGAGTGTGTTAAATGACATGTAACATTCTATTCGAATTCTATTTTGTCTACTTAAAAAAAAAAAAAAAAAAAGACTTGACCCTCTAACACTTGCACTCTCTATTCTATTTCTGTTCTAACTACTTTTGTTTTTTTTTATTATAAAAAACGACCCTCTAAACACTAGCGTTTTGTATTCTTTTTCTATTCTTTTGACTTGTTTTATTTTTATTTTAAAAAAGGCCCTCTAACTCTAGCGCTCTCTATTCTTTTTTCTATTCGATCTACTTATTTTCTTTTTATTTATTATAAAAATAACCTTGCTATGTATACTGCATTAGGCTAACCGAGACTTGAAGCTGAAATATGAAATGATTAAAAAAAAAGAAAGAAAAAGAAATGGTACTCTGAATATGAACTGCCAGTAGGTGGAGGCAGGTCACTGTTTTAGTCATCATTCATTCAACTGATTCGCTCAAAGGTCTGATTCAGTCAGCTGACTCTCTTTATGAATGGATGGCTCACTCCACTCATTCAGTAATAAAACACCACTGTGTGTTACAGGTCTGGGTGGCGGCTGCATTAAATGCCATAATAGTTTGAATGTGTTATTTTTTCCCAAAATGAATGAATTGATTAATGTGTTAAATCAACTGCCCTATTTAGTATGTTTGTTAATCTGTTGGCTGATCCCCACAACTTCAGCTTTACTATCCTTGTGCATAGTTTTTACCAAAATGCTATTTTCAGACCAGTTTGTTCCCCATTGGTATTGCTGAAATGAAATTTTGTAAAAGCAAAGAAAATCAGATTAAATAATCAGAGCAGACAGAAGCTGTAGGGTGATTTGTAGAATGTGATTGAATAGCATAGAGATGGGCGATATGACCAAAATCCTATTTATAAGACATAATATATTGATGCACAACTCTTTACATTCACTGAATGGACTGTGTTTATGACAGTACTCCACATAATGGGCATTTTGACATTTAGTGTGTAGTTGACAGTTGAAAGAGAACTGAACTGGGGATGGCATGCTGTGTGAGAGATGCTTTCTGTGCTTATGATGTGTGAGTGCTCTTTATTTTTTCTCATTCACGCATGTTTCTTTAGTGGTCTGACATGTCAGAGTTGTAGTGCTGTGCTGTGTGGATATAAATGATCACAATCTTTTATTCTAGGATTAGAGAGCATATTGCTCAGTGTTACACACTCACATTCTGTTGTGCTGAAAGATGTAAATGATGCAGTGAGGGTTATTTGATCAGGGCCTTTTTTAATAGAAATGTGTGATGTTTTAGATCAGATATTTGAGCAGATTCTGTACTCGTCTGCGCCGGAGCTGTCTGAGGCTCGAGCCATCCTGCACAACATCGTCTGCAGACGGCTGTATAAGTGTGTGGGGGAGACCACGCCGGAGACGCACGTGGACGCCTCACAGGTGAGCGAAAAACAAAAAAAATCTCCTTTTCGATGCGGAGTTGTGACTTTCAGTGGATGGACACAAATGATGAGAGAATATTACAAGTAAATAGCAAATAATGACAGAAATTTCAGTTTTTGGTGAGCTGTTCATTACTCTTTAATAGAAGAAAGGTCTTGGAAAATACCAGTTTTGTCTTTACAAAGAGATTGTAGATCCAGTTGATGAAGGAGCAAAGTGTGAATTGTATGTGGGAAGAGTTGCTGATTAAATAACCGAAATAGCTTCTGTGATCTCTTTCAGGAGAAGCTACTGGACTGGGCAAAGGAAATAGCCCGTTCAAAACCCAGCGGCACAGACGCCAACCTGATAGCTGAGGACTTTGTAGTTAGTGTATGTTTGTGTTTCTTTATTTTCTCTTTTAACTATGCATGATTCCTCAGACGGTTGCCTACCGCTACGAGCTGTCTGAGCGAACACTGCTCCCATCACACTGTTTACAGATGCTACATAACCACGCATAAAGACTGACACTTCCCTTGAATTTCAACCCAACAGCTCAAATTAGAAATCATTATTATAAGCTTACTGTTGTGAAGACATTTTTGAATTTTTATTTTACATGTACTTGATTAAATGGGTCATGAAATGGACTTCTGGAATGGCAGTATTGGAAATCGGCCCATTCATGATATCCCCCTTAACGAGCGTATGTAAATGAAGGAGGTGCGCTGAACTCCCGTCTGTCCATCAATCACAGGAGTGATACTGCTGTCCAGTAAGATCGTATACCGTATATCTCGAGCATCCCAACACATCATGCACGCTGTTACGGAGAGTGTGGATCACAGCCGTCAATACCTGTTCTCAAGAGAATTAATATGAATAGGAATTAATACTGTATCTCTCAAAATTAATATGAGCTTCCAAAAACAATTAACGAATCTGCTAAGTGCTGTTTAAATAATTCTGGTATTTTGTAAACTCTTCTTTTGTTCTGTAGGTCATTCACATGGATTATGGTATGAAGGAGAAAAACCCCATCAACAATGTCCACTTTTACTGCAAGAAAGATCCCACCAAAGCCATCAAGATCCGCAAAAAACAGGTACACTCCAGAAGATGAATCTGCCTGTACTGTGACTGTCAGCCACCAGAAACACATCAAAACTCAACACCATCACTGCAACAGTGTCTAGCTGCCCAAAGCACGCCTTCTTTCGCGCCATCTCCACCTCCAAAGAAAAGACACAAACACAGGCAACGTGGGTTAGGACAAAGAGTTTGTAGCTTATAGGCCAATAAAATCCAAATCAAACATGTAGAAAACTTGCACCTGAACATTTGTGGGTTTTAGTTTGAATTTAGCAGCTGATCGCTTGTGTTTCCGGACATATCTCCAGTGAAGACCTCGACTAAAATATAAAACAAAATAACTAAAAATATAATAAAATACCTAGCTACATAATACTATTATTGTTAGAAACTGCAACAATATAAAAATAGAAATATATTACATTTATACATTTAAAATTTTAATTAAAACAATAAATAAACAATAATATCCTGGCCAGAGGAGAACTGGCCCCCCGACTGAGCCTGGTTTCTCCCAAGGTTTTTTTCTCCATTCTGTCACAGAGGGAGTTTTGGTTCCTTGCTGCTGTCGCCTCTGGCTTGCTCAGTTGGGGACACTTAATTTCTAGCGATTATCGTCAATTTGATTTCACAGATACTATTTAAACTAAACTGAGCTAGACAATGACATCTCTGAATTAAATAATGAAATGCCTTTAACTGAAAATTGAGTGTTTAATCTTATTATTATACATTACTGACACTCTATCCTCCAATTTGATACTGTTAAGTGCTTTGACACAATCTGTATTGTTAAAAGCGCTATATAAATAAAGGTGACTTGACTTGTTTCGGCCTCTCTCGTGAAGAGCAATGTGTTTTACCCAGATTTGAACTAGACGTGCCAATGGTCAGTAACACGATATATCACAATAATGAACATGCGTAACTACTTCTAAAGCATTTATTAATCTTAATGTTGATTTCTTAGTTAATATTTCATAACACATGATTAAAATCAAAAGTCATAACTATTATTTAATGGACTTAAGCTAACAACTAACAAAGTTCAGTTGTATTTTTTTTTAACTAACATTAACATAATAGCTTCTGTAACAAATGTAGCTATTTCTCATTCTTACTGTTAGTGAATGCATTAACTGACGTTTACTAATGAGACTTTATTGTAAAGTTGTAAACCTTTAATACAATACAGTAATGCAGTACACAAAAAATGGAGTTGTTTTTGTGATAAGAAAAAAAATGTTATCTCAATAGGAAAATTTGATACCGTCATATGCCTAATTTGAACATTTCTCTCGGTGACCACCCCCCCACCCCCCCACCCAAAAAAACAAAAACCCACTAAGATAGGCCTGTCGCGATAATTAAATAACCGTCTAAGCGCAATTATTTGATCTAACCGCGGTTGTTTCAGAACAACCGCGATTATTGTGCTTTTTATACAGAATTATATTTACGTTGTTAAATTTAAGTGTACAGAAACTAATCTTCCTTCTGCTGCAGCTGTCAGTCATTCTCCGCAGGTCACGTTCAGTTATGACAGTCAGCACGGTAAAACTCTCTCCAAGATGATATATTCCCATTATAATACTTTGTGTAGATAAAGGTCTGGGGATTCGCATAAAATAACTGTATCTTGCTGAAGTTGATTGCTCTCTCATTTCTCTTCTCTGTGTTTGTACCGTGCGGAGTGCAGCGCGCTGTGACTTGTGTTGCTTCAAGCACATCATACTGCACCAGTGCACCAATCTGCACCCTGCGTGTGCATAAGAGCTTTGTGCCGCTCTTTTTGAAGCGTTTCACATGATCAAAGTTTTGCACACAGAAAGACTATTAGAAGCCTTTCTTTTTCTCATGATTTCTATCTTATTTTCATGAATGTATTTTGTAAGAATACAAATATTTAACAGAATAAATTTGTTTAAATTGTATAATGTGCACCAAAGATTTTTTTCAAGATATAGTTTTTGCAGCTAAATTATACAGTGAGCTAGTTTAATTTCATAGCTTATGTATTTTTATTCAAATGTAGTTTTTCTCTGTAGTGAGAAAGTGAGTATTTAGTGGATTGTGTTTAACAAAGGGTTTAAAAAAGAGTGACTATTAGTTCCACAAACACAGTATTGATATTTTGTAGTGGTGTAAAAAAAAAACAATAGCGCTGGTGTTGGATCTGTATTGGCCGATTCTTAGAATTTGGAGTACTCTATGTAATCTTACACTGCAAAATAATAACTAAAGAAAGATTAAAAGATAACATCATAATTATTTACTGAACCCTTAAATTAATTACAATTATATAATGAAAGCCATAAGAAAACAGACAATTAATCGTGATAATCGGCATAATCGCCAAAGCCCTAGAACAGACAATTAATCATAATAACCGTGACTATTTTTAGACAATTAATCGTCTGCCAAATTTCATAATCGTGACAGCCCTACACTAAGACAAACAAATGCCTTGGAAGTTGATTATGGATTCATTTCCATATTAAATGAGAGAGTGTGTATGTTTAGATTGTATTGCTTCTACTCCAAAAGAAGATATCTTCTGTATATAGTTTGTGGGAAATGCATGTTGTTTGAGATGTTGTACGTTTGAGCATTGCCTGACTAATTTTATAGCCTAGACAAAATAAAGGCTTGTGTTCCTGATGTCCGTGTTGTATAACAGGTGTCCAAACTCCTGCCAGAGCGCTTTGCCGAGCAGCTGATCAGGGTTTACTGTAAGAAGACGGATGACAAGAGCCTAGAAGCTGCTAAGAAGTACTTTGTCCAGTGGTGCATGGACAGGAACTTCACCAAACCCCAGGTACGACTTTGTATTTACAATGTTTTTTAATCATTCAAATTTCAGTATTATTTTCAAATATACTTGGTGCTTTGAGCGATGGACTTGTTTGATATATTTCTTTTCAATTTTAGTCATTAAATTGAAATAATCAATTGAGAATGACCAAAAAGTGTACAGTCTGAAATCATAACCACAGTGCATATGCTGGAAA
Organism: Tor tambroides; assembly: GCA_021397915.2. Lineage (NCBI taxonomy): Eukaryota > Metazoa > Chordata > Actinopteri > Cypriniformes > Cyprinidae > Tor > Tor tambroides. The sequence goes on along the minus strand of JAFVLL020039746.1, from coordinate 2,350 downwards.
GCAAGACACGTGCTGATTGAGTTGGAAGTTGAGATTTCATAGAAATGAATAAGAAGTGTTGGATTGACTGGAGAAGTTGTGAAAAGTTTTTTGAAAAAGGAAATTCATTTGTTGAAAGTTTGTGAACCACAAACACATCTTGTTAAAAATACTTTTTTAAATTTATTCATTTATTTTTTTAATTTTGTGTTCAATTAAAATTTAAATAGATACTCCACCCCAAAATGAAAATGGTCATCATTTACTCATCCTCATATTGTTTGAAAACCGTATGGCGTAAACTATGGCATTAACCCATTTTGGTACTTTATAATTACACATACTGTAAAATAGTGTACTTACATTAAGTACTGACTAATATAAGGTAACTTCATAGGTTACGGTTGGGTTTAGGGGTAGCTTCAGGGTTAGGACCTGTTCTAAATTAGGAGTTGAATGCTGGTTTGGAGTGAGCTAACTGCTACAGTGTTCCTATTAGAGAACCCAGAGTCATGTGGAGATGATATGTAGCTTTAATGATTGCTCAGATGGACATATGCAAGGTTTCTAAAACAATTAGCAACTGAATCACTGGAATGTTCTTCATGTCACAATAAAATAAACAACATAACTCAGCATTATAAAGTATCCTTCTTTGCTAAAGCAAGTTATAATGCCCGTTATTCTACTCTTCAAAGGATCGACGTCACATGCAACTCACATGCAGTAAACAGTTTGCAGTAATATAAACGGATTAACCTGGTAAACAATGTCTGCAACAAACACTAATACAATGTAACAATATAACAATGTAAATAACACTAAATTTTGTCTGTCATTCATACAATGTCCCAATAATGCAAGCAATCGAGTGAACTCTCCATTCAGAATGGCTGATGCAACACTAGAGCGCAGTGCTCATTAACAGTTTACTCAATGTCTGTATCCAGTTAAGTTGCCTAAATCCGTTCTGTGCAGCACTTATTATGTGCACATCCCTGTTACTGGGCAAACGTGGAGAATTCTGAACAGCTAGTAGATTAGTAGAATTCTTCATGGATGGTGCTGATCTACAGTATTTTCTGTTAGTCCTGGAAGTGGGATAAGGTGGGCTACAAGTCAGGTGTAGACTTTATCTCTCACTTGAATTTAAACAATTTGTACGCAGCCATCTCTGCTTGGAATTAGCTTTGAATGAGTAGGTTGGGATCAATTATCATTATCACTGACCCTAAAGCAAGGGACTCTGATGGTTGCTGCCGTTTGTAGTGGGATTGAAGTGTTGTCAGGTAATCACGTAGGTAACAAATCCAAAACTGATCTATTATATTCTGACAATGCTGCCATCTACGGCAGCCTACATATAGGCTGTTACACAGAAGCTGCATCTGAAGTGGCATTTAGATGTATTTACACACTGTTTAATGCAAGAAATTAATGCATTTAACCTTCAATTATAAATGCATAATGTTTTGATATATTAAACATAAAACTTTGAATACTGATATTTGAAATGATTTAAAACATGGAAAAAAAAACCGCCAATAGGTGGCAGCAATTCACTGTTAATAAGTGAGTCATTGCAATTGAACCGAATCATTTAAATGGTTGATTTATTGAACTGCTGTAAAAAAAAAAAAATCAATATCACATTTCTAATCATGGTGATTTTTGGAGAAAAACGGCACGGTGAAATTGATTAACTATATGAAGTGGTGGTATAAATATATACATTTCTTGAATTTGTGATCATTCTAAATGCATTTTAATAGACTGAATCATGCAGTGTAAGAACGCACTCTAAATGCGCACACGCACTAGTCTAGACTTCTCGTAAAGGGTCATGCACTCTGTAGGGGTGTTTTGAATGGTTTTTCAAAATACACGATAATGTCAAATCGCACATCGTTAAAACAATTACGATATTATCGCAGACAATATATATCACACACCCCTACCTTCCACTTCAACTAGGATGGTGTGGAGCACGTCCTCTGACAATGATTGAGTTCCCACTGCGACCTGAAGTGCACTTTTGATGGATCGAATCTCCCGCTCCCATGCCCCTCCGAAGTGTGGCACATTAGGGGGATTGAACTTGAACTCAATCTGGTAACTTGCCAGTTGCTGTTGAAGCTGCGGTTCCATTTCCTCAAAATCTGTTTGGAGCTCCCTGTCAGCCCTTCAAAAAATTGTGCCTTGATCTGAAATGATCTCTGCGGGTTTGTCTCACCGGGCAGCAAATCTGCGCAGGTAAGAAGGCATCCGTGTCCATTAAATTCAAGATTCAAGATTCAAGATTTTATTTGTCACATACACAATTATACAGAGTATAACCAGCAGTGAAATGTTAGTCAGGTCCGCTCCATGG
>JAFVLL020039744.1:141145-158389 GCA_021397915.2 Tor tambroides | reverse complement strand
CTTCATGGGGTATCAATGGAGAGACAGGAACTCTTGCTGATATGGAGCAGCTGGGGATCTGGGAACCGCTGGCAGTTAAAGCCCAGACATACAAAACTGCAGTTGAGGTAAAACAGCACATACACTGAGGAAAACTGCTTTATACTCCAGGAGGAAGGTAGAGGTGATTTTTCTTATGACTGTTAATGGATTTTCTCGTTTTCCTCTCAGACGGCCATCCTGTTACTGCGCATTGATGACATCGTTTCTGGTCACAAAAAGAAGGGAGAAGACCAGGCGGGTGGTGCACCGATGGAGGACAAGGAGTAAAGGAAGAGGAAATACAGAGGATGAAGGAACAAGAGTTCAGAAAGGACAGTAATGCAGCAAATGAAGAGCAATTATACACAAGCATTTATTTGTGCAAAACTCCATTCTCCAACACAATGTTCTCATTAGAAAGCCATTTGCACTGTTGCTTTGTGTGTCATTAGGCCAGAAGCTCTTCTTCCTTCAATTGTTTTTTTTCTTCCCTCTGGAAATGAAAACTCTGGATTGGATTAGGATGTTTGTGCTAGTATCGCTGTGCTTCACTTTGCTGGTATTGTTACTTTCCTACCGTTGATAAATTTCAATATCAGACCATGTTGTTGAGTTTTTTCTGTGCTGAACCCCTTAAATTGAATATAAATTAAGGTAATTTTTCTCAACACTTTGGTAGTTTACTATGATTGTGCAATTACATTTTTTTCACGGAAGCTGTAACATTTACAAACTCCCCCCAAAAAAGTCTCACAGAACACTTTAAAATTTATTTGACAGTTTAAAAAATGTTTACATGCGTCAAAATTCAACTCCCGTTTCCCCCAAATGCAACCTTTTACAATAAGGTTCAGGTAGTTAATGCATTAGGTATCATGAACTAACAAGGTTCATTTTATCATTCATATATTAATACAAATGTTAATGTATTTTGTATATGCAAAAATGAACATTAAAAGCAAACAAAAGTGACCAAAACTTTGCTCTAAATCTTGGTTAGTGCAGAGACCCTTATTGTACTGTTACCAGCTGTTTCTGTATTAAATATTTAGTGCAGCTAATGTCAACAAATGTCATATTAAGGCACCAGGCATTAATAGAAAAACATGCCATTTTGATACGTGAGGATGTTCCATCAAACAGCATTTTACAAAAAATATTTAAAAAGATGTACGAAAAAAAAAACTGTACAGTAGAATTTTCTTTCTAAAGCATCACCCTTAGATAATCCTCATCTTGTGTTTTTCGTTTCATCATCATGCACAAAATACGAGACAATACTGGAGTCCAATGGAAGTGTTTAGAATTACTAAACAACAAACAATCTAAAAGGGAAGACCACCCAGAAATTACATGAGCAGTTCATCTGCAAGTCTGCACAGGTTTATTGCCATTTGACAATATTTCAGATGCTAAGATGATTGAGTATTTGCATTTCAGCACCACCAAACAAGTTCCATCTGCAGTTTTGGCTGTGCTGAATGGCACTTGGACCTAATCTGTCATCAAGTATTGAATCTGTCTGCGGGAGACAAAATACATTCAAATTTACCCATATTATCAGTCATGGGTTGCAATATCCGGCATTCAATATCATGCCACAGATTTGTGATATCACCCCTGGGCTCGCTCTCCTGTCTCTGGGTCCACTCCACTGCCCAGATCTAACATAAAAATAGAACAACATCAAAAATGATCATTTACAAAATGTATCAGGCATATAAAAGGATCACTTGACATCACAGGCAGAACCAAGGTCTGCTTCTCTTACCCATAACAATATCACTGGAGGACAGGCGGCACTGCTGGTTAATGAGGCTCAAGTTGGAAGGTCCTGGAGCATCTGATACAGCATAACCCGAACCAGTTGGTGGATCCATATCTGTGTCCATGGCTGTTCAGATGGCAGGGGAACAATAGATTTAATAGCAATACTATATACAGGCATAGCAATAACTCGCAGTGTTCTGTGTAATCACACTTTAAAGATGCCCTAATGTCAGACTGACGCTGACCTGAGAGCTCTTCTTGCACGTGGGAATCAGACTGAGGGGGTCTGGAGAAGGTCTCGACGCTGACGGCTCTGTTTATCCCGCAGTCTGACCCGGATGCTCCTGCCTGAGGCGGGGTTTCTAATGTTCTCCACTGGCCTCCAGTGGGCACGAGCGTGCTCCTCGAGTCTTTGCAATGCGGTTGATAAAACAAGTGGTATTACATAACTCGAATTGCAACTTCCGACAGACAGCTGCCACAACCAACAGATAAAATTACTCTAAACAATTAGTAAAACACAGCTTGCACTCAAGGGTCGTTTAGGCCAATTTTAACAATTGCCAAGGGCAAACGCACACTTGCATAACGATAAATGTTTTACATACAACCATAATCACAAGAACATACAGCGCATACTTAATTTCAAATTTCTCAGTTATTTTAAAACATTGTGGGTTTTAATTGCTTGCATCAATTAAATAATTCGGTAATAAATCAGGTTATGTCTTCGGTCTTCTTACCATTGCACACGTTTCTCCTCAGCTTTCGAAACGGGCAGTTCTCCCTCACCCGAAACAGACAAGCGCTGTGTTTCCTTCGGCCTTGAGATGTCATTCTGCCTCACAGTCAGACTTATACAGTATATGATACAAAAGTATTCTTATTAATACTGCTGGAGGTTTGCCGTCAACTTTCCATGTACTCCAACTATCAAATGACAGCAGGTAGTAGGAAATACTTTTTTGCCCTCCGACAGAAAAAAAAAGAAAAGAAAAAAAGAGGAACTTGTTGAGCAGGTTCGAAACCATCTATGTCTATGTTTGAAACGACCAAAATCATATAGAATTAACTACGTTTTTACATTTAAGTTGTGCACAAAAACAGCCATTCACAAAATATTGCATTTGTTAAAAATGTTTATGAAAATATAATAAAATTAATTTCAGCTTAATACATTCATTCGCACTAGGCTACATAGTTTTCTTGTCTCTTTGCAGCTTTGTTTAGTATTTCATTTACAAGATCTTCTAATAGATATCTAGAGTTATACCTTTACCTTTTCACAAATTTGTTAAAAATATATGTCTACACTTTGCACAGAGTTAACATCACATTGCCCTTAAATTACCAAAGGGAGATGAAGGAGTGGTTGTTGAAAATTACAAGTTTGGGCAGGCCTCTAACTTCACACACCACAGTATAGACTTGAATAAGCAAACAACGCATGACCAAATTAAAAAAGAAAGAAAAAAAAGACATACTTGAGGAATAAATATTTGGAATTTTGTTTTCTTCTTGTTGACATTCTCTTCTTAAAATAGAGGAGTTAAAACCAGTCTACTTGGAGCTCTTTTGAGTAATGATGAATCTTGTTCTGCATCTGCTTTGTGCTCATGTTTGGCTGCAATAAAGGGTAGCTAGCTCATTTTAATTTGTAGTTTAGTGTCTAAAGTTTCACTATACAACTTCTATTTATAAGTTAGTTCAAAAAAAAAAAAAAAAAAAAGGATTCCCCCCTTTGTTCTACCCTCCTCTCACTTCTTGACTGCATTTCTGGCTATTTCAACCCACATGGTCATGATATAAAAGTACTCAGGAAAGCAAAGAACACGAGAGGAAAATTAAATCACAGTTGTCTTAAACGTTCTCAAACAAATTTCTTATAGTCCAATTTAAGCTGGCTCTAAGCCTAAAGAGATCTGGTCTAGATTGGCAGTAGCAGAGGTGTCAGATATGGCATGTTTAGCCCCAGAACCGCTGTTTGGTTGGAGGAACAGGTGGTTCTGGGATGTCTGAGGCAAAGATGGAGCCTGCGGATTCAGAGAGGAAGATGAAGTAGAGGTTGGCCACCAGCATAACCAGCATTGGCAGAAATGAGAACCCAAAGCCAACACCTCTCAAACTGCTGTCACAAGCTGCTGCGAGCCAGTACAGTAATCTGTGATGCACAAAGACACAAATTAAAAATACATCATAAAAAGTCATTTAATTCATTTAAAAGTATTGCTAGTTACACATTAAATATCTGGGATCCATAATAGAATTTAAACCTATAAATAATTTAAACCAAAAACATGAGGGAAAAAATAAAACATAAAACATGAAAAATAAGTAAATTAATCACTAGGGTTGTACCAATATATTGTGCTACAATATATCGCAATAGAAAAATGCTACAATACGTATTGTGGATGGCGACAATATGCATTGTGCCTAGTTCACCCAAAAAAAATGAAAGTTACAACATATTTAACTCAGGTTTTTATACAGATATAATCATCGGTCAATGCACATATAAAGAGCGCATTAAATATGGTAAACCAGGAAGCTGAAAATTGTTATTTTATGTCTTTGTTTTGTTTTTTTTATTTTGGTTTTAGTTATTTTGGTATTTCAGGTTCAACTAAATGAAAATGTGTCCTTTTAAATAATTGATTTTTTATAAATATATTTTATTTAGTTCATATTCTATTTTTATGTTATTTATATTCATGTAACGACAATGGTTTTGGTTTTAGGTAACTATAATAACCCTGCTTACAAGTGATAATTTTTTTCCCCAGTAATGTTTTTTGTTCAGACTTTACATTTTAACTCTATTTTGGTGTTGCTTATCGAACTGAATTGTGTGTTTCACTATACTCTTATTAATCAATACCAATTTTGTGGCGCTTTCTAAATCAGAGAGTTGGCCTTACAAGTTTAGAGGGGATTTTGTACCTGCCAAAGGCAAAAACGATGGTGAGAAGAGGAACTAGTTTAAGCAGATCCTGATTCAGGTAGGCAGCCATGACAGCCAGTTGGAGGAAGTAAAGCAGAAAGAGGGAGACGGAGTCCTCCACATAGCGCTGGTGAACTGCCACCTGCTTAACTTCCCTCTCCCCCTCAAACTGTGGCTTCAAGGATCGATATCGTAGACGGGACACACCTAGTACCAACATACCTAAGAGTGGAGGAATGAACAGAACAAACATTTCCAAACAGCTCCCTTTGATTTAATGATTCAGCACTGAAAGAACACAAAGATACACTGTGTTTATCAACGTCAAGTCATCTCAATAGAGTCAAAACAAACCCAGGAAGTTCCTGCTCACCAAGGACAATAGGTATGACTGCAAAAACAGAGCAGCGCAGTGTGTAGACCAGCCGTAGGGGGGCGCTGTCGAGCAGAGGGGCATCAAAGGGCAGGAAGACGAAGCCGCCCCACACCAACAAGGGGAAGATCAGGGCAGAGGTGAACATGGACGCACCCAGTTTAAGAGCATCACGATTAGATCCACCGAAGCCACCTGAGAAACACAAAGAGACAGGCTTTTCATGCTTTTGTAAAAGTACACTACCATTCAAAAGTTTGAGGTCGGTATGATCTTATGCTCAAGAAACTTTTATTGTAGAAAACAGTTGTGCTTCTTAATATTTTTGTGTGGCAATCTGATTTGTTCATTTTTGAATATGCAGCTATCAAACCTGAGGGAACAAGTTTGCAAAAAGTCAATGTGGTTTGTGAGATTTTAATGTAAAATTGTTAAAAGTTAGGGATGCACAGATATTAAAATTCTACACTATTGTGTGTAAATACGTTAAAAACAAAACTAAAAACAAAAATTAATTCTTTTAAAAAGTCTGAATTATAAGTGAATTTAGCCATCACAATATCATAAAGAACAGTATGAAAAATGGTTTATTAACTATTACATTCAATAGTGTTATTAAATGTTTTCAAGTTTAAGTGAGCTGAAGATGACAAATGTAATCTAAATGCAAAAATAGTAGAGTATGCACAATTACATAACCAAAACTACATTTACATTTAAGAATTTGGCAGATGCTTTTATATAAAGTTGCTTACATTCTGTTCAAGTATATATTTATCAGTCCATGCATTTCCTGGGAACTGATTCCGTGATCTTGGTAATGCCATCCTCTACTGTTTTAGCTACAGGACTGTATATCAGCCTATACCAATAAATTCTCTAATATCAGATCATAATACGGTACAAATATATTGTGCATTAAAAGTTACGAAACGCATAATGATTTAATCTGATCTTACAGCAACGTGATTTGGGTGTGATGGGCCAGTCGTTGTAATACTCTTCTAGCGGTGTTCCATGTGTCCCGTGTGTCCCCAAGAAGGGACTCCTCTCCTCTTCTTCATCTCTCCAGTGGTCTGCAGCCTCCTGCTGGCTGGTGGAGCACAGAATGGTGATGCTGGGGCTGAAGACTCGGGCTGCGTTCTCTGGCATGATGTTCACCTCCTCTACCTCTATCTCCGAGCAGGTGCTTTTCACTCTGTTTCTCAGCTCAGTGTCAGAAACACTTTCTTTCCCTACTTCCATCCTCCTCCATCCCTCACCTGTCTTCTTCTCTCTCAGCCCAAATTCCTCCCTCTCGCTCTCTGTCCGGCTCACTCCACCCCGGAGTGAGATGCAATCCGATTTCACACTTGTGCACTCTCCATCCTTGACTGGTAGGATCTGTGGTTCGGGTTTATTCTCAGGCCACTGTAGGGTACTGGATTCCATATTTGCCGATTTGATCATTTCCTCTTCCTCCTCAGAGCTGTTCACATCCTTTGTTACCTTGTCCACATCTGCTACCCATTGAGGCGTTTGGGGCACCGCTGCTGGCCCAGGAGGGCCCGGGTCCACTGTCCCTGGGAATCAAAACAGAAATTCTGGCAATGAAAGATTGGGAGAATCTGCCAACAGTTTGTCTGAGTAATTTTGTAAGAGGTTTACATCTTCTGGAACCAATATGTAATAAATTAGAAGAAAAATAAATTATGAAATGTACTCATTATATATCAAAGCATAGCAAGAAATTGATTATCAAATAAACAAATAAAAACTATTATCACCCTAAAAAATTTACTTATAATACTTAGTTAAATGGTTCTATTTTAAGCTAGATTTAAATCATTAACATAATCAAACTAAAGTAACTATGACTAAAACAAACTTCATGGCAGCTGTCATGAAAAACATAACAATATAAAAATACTAACTACTGTAAAAGATACTGGCTGTAAAAAAATTTGATTTCCCCAATCTATCAATACTGTGAATATTTATGTAGCACGAAACTACGACATTTAGCCATAATAGCGTCACAATTCTTAGCTCGATTAGCTCGCAGATGAATAAGTTAACTTAACTGAAAGCGAACGAGGCCGCAAAAAAACTTGGACAGATAATCACATCAACAGAAGAACCACATAGCAACTGTAAATGACAGAACTTATTCCCAAACTTCTTGTCTACACGACACATTTATTCTTTATTGTGTTCAACGGGCCTTGTTTTAATAATGCGAAGAAGATTCCTTAACCAGGCCTAAAGTCATTTGATATGTCAAAAAGCTAAAACTCTCTGGGCGACACAGGTCGAAGAACATGTAACACCTCAAGTAAACGGATAAAACTTTCCAATGTACGTTACTCACCCATATTTCAGCACAGGATGTTGTTTTTTCGGTATTGTTTATCCTCTATTATATTGAAACTCCCGTAGTGGAAGTTCAGGTGTGTCCAGGTTAAGTTTGTTAAAGGGACAGTCTCTTAAAGGGGAGGCTTGTTTGTCTCTGCCTGTCATTTGCGCTGCAGCACCATAGGTGCCGCTAATACACTCATAAACTCATTAAAGTACCGAAGTCCTAAGAAGCCATGGATTATAATTATTTTTCTTTCTTGTTTTCTAGTGATCACAACTTAATTTGTGATCTCGACAAAAGTTATTTTCTATTGATCATGACTTAATTTTCTCGTGATCTCGACATAAGTCATCACGACTTCTTTAAAGGGTTACTCCACCCCAAAATGAAAATTTTGTCATTAATCACTTACCCCCATGTCATTCCAAACCTGTAAAAGATCGTTCATCTTTGAAACACAATTTAAGATGGAGTCACAATGGAGGCTTGTGACTGTCCAACTGCCAAGAAAATGACATTGTCAAAGTCCAGAAAGACATCATCAGTATAGTCCATCTGCCATCAGTGGTTCAATCTGAATTTTATGAAGCAACAAGAATACATTTTTATGCAAAGAAAACAAAAATAACGACTTTATTCAACAATTCGATTGAACCATTGATGGCAGATGGACTATTTTGACAATGTCTTTCATACTTTTCTGGGCCTTGAACGTGTTTAATTACTTGGCAGTCAATGGGACAGTCCCGGTTTTCATCCAAAATGTCTTAAAGTGCCCCTATTATGGATTTTTGAAAATTACCTTTCATGCAGTGTGTAACACAGCTCTAAGTGTATGAAAACATTCTGCAAAGTTTTAAATGATGTATAAAGTTATTGTCTCTCAAAAGAAGGAGTCGACTCTGACGAATCACTGAAACGAGTCGTTTTTAAAACGAATCCCAGGCTGTTTCATGTTGACATCAACATTGGAACCATAGATATGCATAGGTAGATTCCTCATTAGCAACTGTTTCTATGGGCCGCTATACGTAGAGCCGTCCGCCATATTGTAGTGGTCAACTTAACGTCATTCACCATAGTAATCACTGAATATTCGAAAGATGCCACAATCCTGCACAGCTGATGGTCTGCGAACCCAACGGCTCTGTGCGAACCTACAGTATGGTGACATGGAGTTGACCATTTCAAGATGGCGGACGCATCTACGTGCATGGAGCGGTCGAATAGAGCGTCTATATATGTCTATGTTTGGAACGACATGGGGGTAAGTGATTAATGAGAAAATTTTCATTTTGGGGAGGAGTAACCCTTTAAGTTACACAACTGTGCCAACAGGTGGCAGTATCCACCTTTTTCTTGCCGTAAAAATGGGCGTGGCCATTTGTAAATTCTATGGGTCTAGCTTCCGGTCTTATCTGCATCCAGCTATTTTTAGCTATACAAAACAGTTAGTTTTGCTGCTTTATATTGAAAATTGGTGTGTCCCACCATTTTATTTTAACTTACAATCTTAATTATGAACACACTGGCTTGTAGTGCAAACAGTTTTACCATTTACTGCACATTGTTATTCTTCTCGTTATTTACTTTGACATCAACATGAAATGGCTTGGGATTTAAAAACGACTCGTTTCAATGATTCAGAGTCGACTCTTTCTGGGAGCAGTCGTGGCCTAATGGTTAGAGAGTCGGATTTGAACCTGAAGGTTGCGGGTTCAAGTCTCAGGTCCAGCAGGGATTGTAGGTGGGGGGAGTGAATAAGCAGCGCTCTCTCCACCCTCAATACCACAACTGAGGTGAGACCCTCCTCAGCAAGGCACCAAACCCCCAACTGCTCCCTGGGCGCCACAGCAATATGGTTGCCCACTGCTCCGGGTGTGTGTTTACGGTGTGTGTGTGTTTGCTGTGTGTGTGCACTTGGATGGGTTAAATGCAGAGCACAAATTCCGAGTATGGGTCACCATACTTGGCCACATGTCACTTCACTGCACTTCATTCCTGTAGGATTGGGCTACTTTATCACTGTTTCCGCGGTTTGATATTTAGCCCCTAAAATGTGAATTTTACCTGGGAACTCCACCAAAAAAAACTGTATTTTACCCCCCGGAAATGTGATTTGGCTAGTTTTGAATACCTGGCAACCCTGTACTGTATATCCAATTTACTGTGCGTTTGGGACAGAGTAACTAATGATCTTCTTCGTGATCACTATAATTTGTGCAGTATTGCTCATTACTGTCATTTAATTAACTTACAAATGTATGCTTGAATCAATATGATTATTTTGCTTGAACGCGTATCTGATATGTTCTTACTGCTAGAGACTCATCACAGTTTCAATATCGCAATAGCTTCGGTGCATATGCTAATGACTTCATCTTGTTGTATTGTGTTAGTTTAGCAGAAGTCTACTCAAGATATAGATATTCATCCATGCATATAAATGCAGCTACTGTGCAGATGCACGTTCTTTTAATGGCAACTGATCTCAAAGTCATCAGTTTAATGTTACAAATTGTCCTGGTGTCCAAAGTTTGCAGAGTGCACTCTTGGTCCATAGCTATTGCCCCAATAAAAATAACATAACTTGTCTGACAGCTATACTTACAACCATACTTATACCTTAACTCATAGTTTAACTAAAGTGTTTTGTTGTTGATGTTTTTGCTTTCATTTAAAATCTTGCTGGTTGGTGACTCTTCTGTCATCTCTCTCTTCCTTCTGGAGAAAATGACATGGCTGCAGAAAGCCTAGACTTGATATTGTAGAGACCTTGCTTCACATGCTGGTGTGTGTGCGTGTTTTTGTGTAAATGTGGTTACAAATGTAAGGATTCACTTTGAAACGACCACTGTCGCTTGTGTCACATCGAGCTGAATCTGTGTGGCCAGGAATTACAAATTCCATTATGTCATAATGGTTGAAGGCTGATTGTAAGTGTCTCTATGTAAGAGTGATGAATTTTAAAGACAGTGTTTACTAATTATGTGGGATTTTATGCTTTTGGCTCCTGGTTTTCTTGTTATACAAATGTTTTTTAATAAAATCAGTGCTGCTTTTCTGCTTTTCTCAGGGTTAGGTAGCTACAAGTTTCTTGATTTGGTTTGATTCTGATTATTTTTCAAAATAATTATGTTGGTCATGTTAATTTTTCATGTTCATATGAAAGAAACGATCTGTCACATAATTCTGTAAATTATACAAGGAATATTCTAACTTCATACATTACAAAAATATTAATTAAAAAATTAACAACAGGACTGATAGAGGATTAGAGGATATATTCCTCAACCCAACCTAAAACTAATCTGTGCATACCAACTGAAGTAAACTTTAGATTTCTTGGGTAAAAGTAAGTGTTATTATAACATTTTTAAAATGTATTTTAAACATATGAAATCAAGAAAATTTTGGTTTTGCATCTCTCTCTATATTTTTGAGCTCAGTCTAAAACATATAATCCTGAAGAACTGAAGTACTTTGTACTGTCAGAATCTGTTAATAGAAGCATGATGGATTATTTAGGTATGTATATTTTTTGTATGTCTACTCTACAGTGGATTTTCTGACATAGTAACAAAAAAATAAGTCTAAGACTCAGTGAACAATCAAATCTTTAACGTCTGGAGCAAGATTGCTCTACAGAATCAAGAAGTTGTGTGGTACTCTTTAGGAAATCAGCATTTTCTAATAAAATAGAAGTACTGATAGCTGTGTATTTTGTGTTTCAGCTCTGGGGCAACTATATAACAAAGACAGTTGAGCAGTGGACATCTGCTTGTATTTAGGGACACACTCCACAGTCTTCATGGGACTTTGGGTCAGATCATCGCAGTCAGTTTGTACCATAATTGGTCCCAGTTGCTCATATGGTTAATCTGCCTAATTATATAATTAGACTATTGTGGAAAGTTCAGCACAATTACTGAAAATATTTGATGTATGATGAATATATGATGAAATGATCTTAAGGTAGTTTGCTGGTTTTAGCAGGTTTAAGCTGGTTTAGCTGGTCAGCTTGCTGAAAAGTGCACTCAAACCCCTTCAAAACCATGAAAACAGAACCAGCTTGACCACCTTAGCTTGTTTATATCAGTTTTTTTCAGTAGATGTTCTTGTAAAGCTATATTGATTTCCAGTAAAAAGTCCATCTGGAGAATTAAAGATGGAAGGTAATGGGATGAGAACGTAATGTCAATGAAAGCCATCACCGTAAATAGCACAACATGTAGTTTGATGAAGTAGTGCTCCCCTTCTCTACATTACATGTCTCATTACCTTTCCCTCTACAATAGGCCTGATTCATTTTGCACTACAGTACGTTATTCTGAGCTCAAAGAGGCCCTGTGGGATGTGGCGCTGTAAAACGGAGCCGTCACTGCTTTCCTGAGGTTGAGTGAAAGCACATCTGTACACGGTGGCATGAGAAGATGAAGACAGATGACTTTGAGATGTTTTCTTGCTGCACACTCCCTCCTGTGAAAGCTGCTGCCAGCATGTGTGCCTGCTGTTAGCATAATGCTAATGAAGGGGTTAAGGCTGTTTGCATGCTGTTCTGGAGGGTCGATCTGATGTCTTTCTCAACAGGAGGAGATGTTTTTGGGCCAAAAAGAGTCGGGGTGAAGGGATGAGTGTCCCATGCCATATGATCAGGCCTTTGAATTGGATCTTAATGATGTTATATGTGTGGTTTGTGGAGTTGGGAAATAGATTTCATGAAAAGTGGAGTAGAATTACATCAATTAAAAAATCTTGGCAAAAAACTTTCTTGTGCACTAGGGTTGTGCAAAATTCTGAACTAATTCATGAGTGTGAATTTGAATTTGAAGTTGAATTGGAATAACAGAATTGTAGCACAGAAACTCAACACGGGAAATGCCTTCAGCAAAATGAAGTGTTCTTCCATCCTGGTCCACATAAGTTAATGAAATATATATGATAAACTAAATACCAATTTCTATAGGTGCATGGCATTTCAAATCTATATTCGTACAGTCCGTAAACCTTCAAATGTCAATATTTTTAAAAGTACTTCTAACACTTTACTTTTCTAGTTAAAAATGTTCTTTTCTAGTTCAAATTTGAATTCAATTCTGCATCTAGTTTGCTAGAAGGAGCTGCATTGGAATTTAAGTACTATATATATATATATATATATATATATATATATATATATGTGACCCTGGACCACAAAACCAGTCATAAGGGTCAATTTTTCAGAGTGAGATTTATACATCATCACAGAAAGCTGAATAAATAGCTTTCCATTGATGTATAGTTTATTATAATCAAGGATAATATTTGGCTGAGATACAACTATTTGAAAATCTGGAATCTGAGGGTGCAAAAAAATCAAAATATTGAGAAAACCACCTTTAAAGTTGTCCAAATGAAGTTCTTAGCAATGCATATTACTAA
Source organism: Tor tambroides (assembly GCA_021397915.2). Taxonomy (NCBI): domain Eukaryota; kingdom Metazoa; phylum Chordata; class Actinopteri; order Cypriniformes; family Cyprinidae; genus Tor; species Tor tambroides. The sequence continues at coordinate 145,522 of JAFVLL020039744.1, read as the reverse complement.
TCAAAAATTAAGTTTTGATATATTTACAGTAGAAAATTTACAAAATATCTTAATCGAACATGATCTTTACTTAATATCCTAATGATTTTTGGCATAAAAGAAAAATCAATAATTTTGACCCATATAATGTATTTTTGGCTATTGCTACAAATATACCCCAGCGACTTAAGACTGGTTTTGTGGTCCAGGGTCACATATTCTAAATTATACTATATATAATTCTAAATGGTGCACAACCCTGTCATCTATGTTTTATTTAAAATTTTAGTATTGTTTTACGTATTAAGACACTAGGGTGAGATGTAAACATATCTTTTTTTTGTTTGGAAACAAATATAAAAGCACATTAAAATGCAAAAGCCACTTGTAAACTACATGGCACATTTTCTCTTTGAATAAAATCACCAGCATCTCTCTGCATTTTAAAGGCTCAAAAATACTGGACACGCCACTCAGCTAAGACAAAATGTGCATTGTGAGAACAGCACATCGGTGTTGTGGAGAAATAACACCGCCGTATCACTGACTTGAAAGCGATAACTAAGTTGCACCTAAATGGCAATACTGACCTCCTTTGCACGCAAGACACATATCGGACCTGTTTATTTCAGCTTCATTTCTATTGAACATGTATAAGTCAAGCAAATCACAGGTGAACCAAACTTTGAGAAGAAAAAAAGCACTGTGCTGATAGCCCGGGCAGAACGGCAAACGTTTGATAGAACAGTCCATTTCAACATCGGCAAATACTGAAGAACAACAGAGAGGAAATCAGACTCATCCTATTAAGAACACCGTAGAGAGAGGCAGGGAAAGGACCTGGCAAATCAAACATTCAGTTTGCCCACAGAGGCTGGTAGGTCAGTACATTGATTGACATTTAGCTGAATAACAGCAAGGCCAGTTTCTCTGGCTGTTCTGTAAACACACGGATTTATAAGGCGCAAAGCTCAAGAGTCCCAAACTGAAGAGCTCAGAGGATGTAATCATCCTGGAACCAATGCACTGTGCTTTTATGATAAGTGTGGAATGATTCATTGAGAAATGGATTAACCTAATTTTTTCCCCTCCAATTATGGAATTGTGAATTTGTCGTTTCCTTGGACACAGAAAATAATTAACCGTATTGTTCGTCCGTAATAAAGCTATTTGGCTGGTTTCGAACATAAAAGATTCATCGCTAAGAATTGTCAGCCATGCTGAATGTGACATCAGTGGTGGAAGCTATGAGTTGAAAAACCCTGTCAGAACACGTGAGACATGAAAGTGTGTTTAAGTGCAGTTTTCAAATGGAAAAACCAGACCCACAAGTACACAAAACCACCATCACGGAACAACAACACTTGAGGGATACAGCTGGCTCTGAGGTGGTGGAGGAGGTGTGGTGGTGGTTGTGTGTCGGCGTTTGCGTGTGTGTGTGTGTGTGTGTGTGTGTGCGCGTGTGAGGTAATCATCGCATGTCTCCTAGCCTAAAATCTGGCTAGCAGCTCAGGCAATGCGGTAGTCGAACGTGTCTTTTTCCATATAGTCTGTCCATGTGGAACTCGGCATGCTGCTGTACGGATCCAAAAGGATTCGGAAGCAGCGCACGATAAGCAGCCCCAGAAAGATGAAGAGTAGGAGGACGAAGACGAAGGCAGCCTTCTGTTCCAGTGTGAGGAAAGGGATGGGGTGGGGGGCCCCAGACGCAGACAGCGTGCTGCCGTGGAGATGCTCGGCCATCCTCTCCAGTTTGTCGGCACGGGTCAGGGGCACGTGGCCATTTTCACGATCAACAGGTTTTTGTTTAGAGCCATTCTGGAAACACATGAGATGATTAGAAAAAAATCACCAGAGAACAAGTAGATTTTAAATGCATTTTAACTCAAAATATCATCACCTAACAACATTTCTGAAGATTCACAACAACAACAACAACAACAACAACAACAACTTCACAGCCAGTGTGGCACAGGCCTCACGTTTAAAGGCACACACCACAATGTTATATAAGATTACTGTGTACATGTTTTACAGCATTAAATCCAGCTCACAGTGCACATCAGTGAAATGATTCATCGTGCTGAGGACAGTAAGTAGCCTTGAGTGAATTATCTCTCTCATCTTAAGATGATCAAATCCATTTTTTCATGCCCTCTGATTCATTCTCTCAAAGCGCCGGTTTCTGTGATAGTCGCTGACCCTTTAATGGTTCGGTTCTTTGATGCCAGCGCTCACGATCTGCCCTGGCACTCCCTGTAAAGCCTGGCTCGATTTCCACAAATGCGAAGATTTCTCTTGAACAGCGTGAAGTCACATGCACGAGATACCAACGTGTTGCTTGAAATCTAGCTGCACGAGTATTGGGTACCTGGGGTTTGAGGAGCACGACACTAACACCTCTCCATTTGTGATTTGAATTATCAAATGTCCGTGTAAATATCCAACCGAGCCCTCCTAGACTCGGCCAAATTGCATTGTCGCCGCTCTGACAGTTGAAGCGGGGATATCTGTGAACATACACAGGGCTGCGAATGCAGTGAAAGCATTAGTTTCTCACCTGTTGTTACTGAAGAGGATTCATCAGTGGGAGGGTGATGGAGACCCAAAATAAACAGGGAGAGAGACAGCTTCCATCACAGCTGTCCGCCCAGAGACAGATGGTTGTCAGAACTTTTTCAACCCAGCTTGTCGATTCGTTCAGCAATCCAAATAAAATCAGCGGCTCTCTGCTTCCATTCCTCTCCTCTGTGGTCCAACTCCCTCTTTCCCTCACCAAGATGAGCATGTAGTGGTGTCAGATCACCCATAGCAACCAGTTGCCATAGCAATCCCTCCAAGTGTGTTCAGTAAAGCCGAGCTGGTGAGAGACAAGTGCGATCCAGCCAAAGCGCAGTGTAAACGCGTGTTTCTGTGAAGGCGGAGGATTTAATACAGACCCACTGATGTGTGATAACAACAGCGGCTAAAAATAGTGGCCGCTTTTAACTTTGCAGGTTTAACACATTTTAATATGGTGTCTACTACAAGCTGCTCATGAATGTCAGCTAATCAGCTTAGATGGAGAATTGTCATGCTTTCGGACATGCTGCTGTCATCTGATACGTCTAAGACAGCACAGTGTATGCATCCAGTCTCAGTATCTTCAGCGCTGTCATTGCAAACACAGTCTGTACGTGCAGTTCTAGAAATGTAGGTGTATGTGCTGGATATATTTAAACATTACTGACAGATCAGCTGACTGACTGATTTATATATTTCTGCTGTGATTGATGGCCGTGGAGAAATAACGGTGAAGTCTGGATAATATTCAGCCCTGAATGGTGCAGGGAGGATTCTCCATCATAGTGAATTAGCCTTTAAAAAAACTAAATAAATGCCACCTTGGATGCATGTAAGATGGAAGTGGATGCACAAAATCTTAAATATTAGGCAGTGTTTGTAATACACAGTGTTTAAAGCAATGGAGGAAGATAGGGCAGGACTATTATTGTTATTGTTTTGCAGGTAATTCATTCTCTTTTTTATCATTGTCGTCATAGTTTATTCAATTAGAGTGAACTTAATTGATTATGTTTTGAATAAATGTTGTTCTTTTTAACTTTTTATTCGTCAAAAAATCGTGAAAAAATGTCACCGGTTCCAAAAAAACCCCAAAACATTAAGCAGTACAAAGATGTTTCTAGCGTTGATAATAAATCAGCAAGTTAGAATGATTTCCGAAGGATCATGTGACACTGAGCACTGTAGTAATGTCTGATGAAAAAAATCAGTTTTGCCACCACAGGAATAAACTGTATTTTAAAGTATATTTAAATAGAAAATAATATTTCATAATAATATTTATAGAATATTTAATAACAATTTTCAACAATACTACTGTTTACTGTATTTTGATGTGTGTGTGTGTGTGTGTGTATATATATATATATATATATATATATTAGGGCTGTCAATCCATTAAAATATTTAATCGCATGACTGTCATGAGTTAACTCGCGATTAATCGCACATTTTTATATGTTCTAAATGCACTTTAAATTAATATTTTTCAAGTTTTTAATAGGCTACTCTAATTGGCCACGTTCACACAGCAGCAGAATACGGTTGTCAGTCCTGTATTTGAGTCCTTAATACGGTTAGGTTCACACACAGTTCGGTTATTTACGGGTGTGACAACCGCATTCTGTAACCGAACTCACACCTGTAAACTTTCAGGACTCACAACCGCATTCTCGGAACACACGCGCTGTGTGAACGGAACAGGACTGGACAACTAGTTGTCTGTCACGTCATACGGTGCGAGAGAGAGCCGCTCTGCCGCACAAACGTGCGTCTACTGCGTGTTTCGTGTTTTCGGTAACTTACAGTGACGGAGAAATGAGCTGCGTGTCATCT
>JAFVLL020039744.1:121145-136145 GCA_021397915.2 Tor tambroides | reverse complement strand
TGTGCCGCATTCGAAGACCTAAATTTATCTTTTATGCGCTATAATGCACAGTATTTTTGTGGTTGCTGCTTCTTCTTCTCTATATCTCTTTGTCTTTTTACCAAATGTCCATGTGTGACATGCATGCAGTGACCTTTGACGGATTTCCTCACAGAAAGCTCAAGAGGGCGATGAAAGAAAAAAAATAATTGCTTCTTTTCCAAATGTTTCAAGTTCAAACGCCTCTGATGCTTGACACTCGTTTTCATTGCAATCAACTGTCCTAAACACGTCTCCCTCGCCATCAAAGCGCTGGTTAAATGATGTGTTTATAGAGGAGAACTCAAATGCAGCTCCAACTGAACAGAAGCGTGTGAGGCACTTTGAAATATTTTAGCTTCATTTCATCAGAGTAAAATCTTTTGAAAGAGGAAAGAGAAAGAAAGCGGCAGACGGAGAGACGGGGAAATCATCTCCGCGCTCTTGCGCTGACTGCAATGACCCTCGGGCCATTTTTTCTGTCCTCCGTTTTGAGACAAGTGATTTAATTGAAAAAAGAGGAAAGAAATGATACTTGTGGAAGATTGTGGTTCCGAGTCGTTAGCTGCAGGGAGGTGCGCTGGTTAAGGGGACTAATTGAATGTCAGCATGAGCCATTGAGAAAGAGATCAGGTGCAGTGTCAGCAAAACCAGGTGGGCGGGTGAAGGCGAAAAAGTTACAAAAATAACGGATTTAATCTTATTAAAGAAATAGTTCGCCCAAAAAATCATTTACTCACCCTCATGGCGTTCCAAACCCATATGACTTTATTTATTCTTTGTAACACAAGAATATGCTTTGAAGAATCAACTGTTTTTATGAAAACAATGAAAGTCAGTGGGGTCCAAATACAGGTTTGGAACCAAAAAAATGATGACAGAATGCTCACTTTATGGCTTAACTGTCTCAGAGTTCTTCAACATTTCACCAGTTCACAAAACTTTATGTTAGACCAAGTGCAGATTCAAACACAAGAACAATGTTTACAAGAGGAGGTGTGAACTATTGCTCCCTCACACACCACATTATTTCACTCTGTCTGGACCTTCTTCCTCATTCACTGGAAATCCAGCCTGCATTGTCCACAGATACGGAAAGGGAGTCTCAGAGCAGTATCTTCTCTGCTTTATGTCTTCCCTGCGCTATGTTTTTTGGCACTCTTCCACCATTACACACGCACAGCAGGAAGAAAACTCTCCTCCAGATGCTCCTCATCTTTCACTGATAGTCGCAATTCATATTCAAGAATACGCAACCAGATTGTTCCATTTTTAGCCCGTTAGAATTTCAAGCTAATTGGGCGCAAAAGCGAAAGAACCCTAGAAAGTCTCGTGCTGCTTCTGGATTACTTCAGTCTGTAGAGTCCAGGCACCTGGTTGTTTTTCGAAGCCTCCTCAACAGGGTCTGCCTCAGGGACCACCACACTGCAGACCGCCTCTAAAAGCCTGTGATAGGAACATTCAATCTGTCTGCTCTCGTTTCATCAGATCACTCTTTTATTTCCATCTCCCTCCTCCAGTCTGAGCTGTAATGGGAATGAGGAGAGAGGCAAACAGTGATTACAGGTATCAGGAGTTAACGCCGGATCTGGGGTATGAGATAGGACCCTGCAAGAACCAACAACAACTTGGCACAGAGGCCATTACTCACTGCTTGTTTGGACTCTGAACTGATACTGTTCTTTTTTTCCAATTCAATTTGTCTTTCTAAGCACTTATTAAATAAATCTCACCACCAATCAATAGTAGGGGAGAGTGGGGAAAGTTGTGCTAGCCTGTTTTGATTATGACTTCTTCAAATACAGCCATCTGTGATGGAGTGAAAACCATGTTTTATGTTTATGAATTTGGTGTCAAAGCAAACTTTCATCCAAACAAAGAAAATGCTATTAATATTATATTCGAGCATTTATAACAGTTAACATGTACATTTATTAGTTTACATGTATAATATTTATTTTATGAAAATGAGAATATGCTGAAATATGCTGCGTTAATATATACATATATATATATATATCCATTCAAAAGTTACTAATTATTCAATACCTTGACATGACACATCTTAGCCCTAACATGAAGCAAAATGTGTCATTGGACCACTTTTTTGTTTGTTTTGCAAGTCATATTTCTATAACCCCATGTCTGGGATGCTTTCACGATTCCTCAATTCAATTCGAGTACGTGATTTAAAAAAATCCTCAGCTGCAATTTGCCCTTGTAGAGTAACCAGCAAAATCCTGGAAGTGGCACATTCCACGGATGAGAATCCATAAAACGCATTATGTTTCCCGAGGCTGCATAATATATTAAACCCATTCAAAAATCATAATAAAGCATAATGCTATTGTGAATTCACAAACGCTACGATTCAATTAAATAAATATATGCGATGCAGGTTTAATATATACGCTTTACATGCCTGCAGATTACTGATATGCAGTTTATAGCGGCTCAGTTCACAGTAAATGCTGCTCCAAACAAAGAGTTATCATTTACACATGTGGAGCTTCTCAAACTCCATCTCTGCATATTATAACGTTCATTTGGGAATGCAACATTTGGCATTTCATCAGATTTGTAAGGTAAATATTTATAAACCTAAACAAACACAGGAGAATATGCCTTTCTTAGTATGCTAACTGTTCATCGCGATTTCAAAATAAAAGTTTAAACCCTCACTCTGAGTTTACACGTTTTGATGTCCACATATTCAAGAAATTACAGTGGCTGTAGCATTTCTGTTGTAAAGAAATGGCCAAATATTAAAGATTAAGTGGACATTTGAATTAAATGTTGTTTAATCAATATTAAACAAGGGTTAGATTGTGCAGTAATGTTTAAAAACAGTTGCCGTTGGCGCCCTCTACAGGGATTTGATACAACACATAATGTATATTAGTTTTAATGTTTATAATACATTATGTATTTTTGTTCAATAAAACCATATAATTACTTGTTTTTGATACTTTATTTGAACCAATTATTATTGCTTCATTGCTTATTATTGCTTCATTGACCCCTACTATATGTATTTTAAATCATTTTAAAGGCTATTGTTAGCTTAGGGCTATTTTTATTACCTAAAATTTTTTTAATAATTATCAGCCGTTTACTCGATTACCAAAATAATTGTTAGTGTCAGCCCTAACTTTCTAGTTCCAGATGATAAAGACTTTGAAAAAGACCAAGACTTTGTATTACTTAAACCTAAAAAAAATCACCGGTATCAGGTGACAGAACAGATGTCCTGTGACAGCTGCTAATGTACGTGAGTTCTGCAGAAGTTGTTTAGATTGTCTGGTGCTGTGATGGATGCCAGTCTGCGGCAAGCTGTGAGTGTGTGTGTTGGTTGGGATGGGGGTCATGCTTTGTAGGTTAATTAGGAGTGGGTAGAGAAATGAAGAATGTGTATATATGTGTGTGTGGGCTGAGTTTATGTGGCTAATTAGGCTGGGAATCATTCAAGCTTCTGGGGGACAGATGCAGGGTGTACATGGTGAGCAGGTTGGGGCAAGTAGGCAGGGAAAGCTGCCAATTTAGTGTGAGATGGTCAGGGAGAGTATATATGTGTGTGTGAGTGTGACAGGCAGAGGCAGGTGTGTTACTGTGTCTCTATGTAAAAGTGCTGAGTAAAGGCATCAGGACACCAGAGAAAAGTGGATGAAACCAGTCCTGACTGTAATGGGGGGTGTGCCATGGCTGTCTGGCATACTGGACATGCCAGACATAGCACATAATTCTCCACTGACCTAACAGTTACTGTACTACTGCCTGGGACTTCCCCACACAACACACACACGTGTTGGCTTCACTATATTAGTAAGGACATCTCATAGACATGATGGTTTTTATACAGAGGTCATGGTATTTGCTGAACTCTAAACCTAATTTCGACTTGGCCAGTTTGAGCCTTTCAAACAGGGATGCTCCAATATTAAAATAATTAAGCTGATAATTATTTTTTGTGTTATGGCTTATGAGTCATAACTGATAAATTATTTGTATTAAAATTTTATGCTACACTGAAAATTTTTCTCTCAAATATGGCTAGTAAATATCACAAATAATTACAAAAAATAGCAAGTAACACATTGAAATAAACATGACATTTTGAAGTAGAAAGATATTTTCTTGTAAATTGTAATACAATAATTGTTATATAGTGAATTTTGAAATCTAATATCAATTGTGAATTCAGGTTTCACGTTATAATGTACAGGATGAAAAATGGACAGCAAAAGGTAATCTTAATGTAAAATATAGAGGAATAGGCATGATAATTAAATATCCAATATTTACTGATACTGATAAATTAAAGCATTTCTAATAATTGATGATAACCAACAATTTAACCCAGAAATGTAACTGAAATTTACATACATATATATCATGCTTTAGACCTACTGAATCACTGATGTTCTGATTTTAACATGATTTACACAGGTAGGTTCCTGGATCAGCATTCTTGTTGGCTTTGTCAATCAGATTTACAGTTAAGAGCAACATTTATATCAACCCAACATTTCCCTCTGCTGTTAGGGGCAGGTTATGGCTATGGCTTGTCTTATGGCTTATGGTTTGTTGTTAAAGGACCAGTAAAGAATGTTGATTCAGGAACATGTTCTTCTTGTGCAACTCCTCTAGTCACTCAGTCCTGGAATCCCTTAGTTCTGGTTGAGATCCATCTGGCTTTTAGAGAGTAACTCAGAATCCCTGAGCATCACTGCAGAGATGCCTGAGGTGTGTTATAGAGGGCAAAGAAAAGCATTTGTTGATTTTAAGAAGGCTTTCCTCAGCCATGTTTGTCCATATGTCTATGGACAGAGGACATAGTGGGACACGGTTACCATGACAACAAGAAGAGAATATGCTGTGGTGCTTCATCTTTGGGGAACGTCCACTCATGAGATTATTTACTCTGTCAGATGCATATGTAATTTATCTTCATTCAGAATGAAATAGAAGAGGTGATGACTCTTTTGACTCGAACTATTAAAATATAAATGAGGCAAACAGCAGTGAGCAGAGAGTCTTATAACACCATATTGTAACTGCAATTCTGAAGGACACAGTCCACTGGCTGTCTGTCTCCTAGCACACTTATGGAGCCATGTGGTTCTCTTTAGTTTATGGTTCGTATAAATGTATCCAAATGCTGTGTGGTTTGCAGTGCTGTTGCATGTAAAAAGCCTCTGTGAGAGGGAAGCCAGACCGAGAATCTGCTAAAACACTCAGGAATGATACAGATGCTTACACCGTTACATTAAAGATAAGTTTGAACACAGACCAGTGCTGTGTATTTTACACTTCTAGAGTGCAGTGCACCTCAGCTGGCATTGCACTTCAACAAACCATAAGTGTACATATGACAACAAATTATATTATTATTGTTACTGAATAAATTAATGTTTTGAATAAATTGGTTGAGTAGATGATTCAGCAAATCACTCAAAGACAGTTATTTCTTGCCAGAATGAATCACCCTGCCTGTATTCAAAACTGGAAAACTGGCCACCGAAGGGCACTTCAGTGTGAGAACAATCATGGCCGCTATATGGAAGGTTCATTCCAAGCCAAAGTGCTAAAAACTGGCCACTTCAAAGGGTCCTTCGGAATGAAGGATTTTGTATGTAGGTTTACTGATGCTGTAATTTCTTGACTGTACTAAACTTGACTGTACAGAACTATGTCATTCTGACAGGGCTCTCAGAACAGACTGATTTGAGAAAGGGGATTTTAAAATAGGGATTTAAAAAAACCACTGGGTCGATTTTTATCAATATAGGATGGATGTGTACACACACTTCCAACACACATTTGTGTTCAAACAACTTTTAAAGTGAATTTTGCATCCGATGACCCCTTTCAGAAACATGCTAAGTTCATACTTTTTTCTTTGAAAAACAATGTTATAGCCAGTTATTCTATTTTGAAATGTGGGTTCAGTGTCAGAATGTGCGTTTTATTTATTTATTTTTTTTAAAGTTTGTGTGATTCCTCCCACTGACAATTTACTCAATGGTATTTTGACAGCCCCGGGTTGCCAGGTTGCAGAACACACTGTGTAAGTTGACTGTTCCAAAACGGCGTATGCGTCAACGTATCTGGAGCGGTTGAATAGGGCATCTATACATATCTATGGATCTGCCCTCTTCATTACTGTTGCTATGTCCGACAAGCCAGGGCGCTGTCAAGCCACACATCATGTTCTCACGCAGGGAAAATACATTGCAAAGCAAAGAGGAAACTGACAACGCACCAACAGACAAGACAGAGCAGGGTATTTTAGGTATGAAACAACCTAAAGTCTCAGCTTTCAAATTTTTTTTAAGAAATTCAAACAATAAATAACATTTTGTGGCCCTTTAATGTGTTGTGACAGATCACTGTAGCACCTCAGTTCAAACTGCACATGAACCGATCATCTCTTCCTCTTTACTAGTTATAGCATGAAATAAACATGAATGAACATCAGAAGCTATCTTGGTTTGATACCTTGATCTGATTCATTTGTCGGACAAAAATGGCAGATTCAGCGTTATGATTGGTCAGGTTGCCTGTCAATCAAACTCCCTGTGAAGAGTCAATTGCACTCAACACAGAGTCGACTTCTAACCCAAAGGTTGCGGGTTTGAGTCTCAGGTCCGGCAGGGATTGTAGGTGGTGGGAGTGAATGTCCAGTGCTCTCAATAGTACGACTGAGGTGAGACCCTTGAGCACGGCACCAAACCCCCAACTGCGCCACAGCATAAACTAGCCCACTGCTCCGGGTGTGTGTTCACGGTGTGTGTGTGTGTGTTTGTTCACTACTCACTGCTGTGTGCATGCACTTGGATGGGTTAAATGCAGAGTACAAATTCCGAGTATGGGTCACCATACTTGGCCACACGTCACGTCCTTTCTTTTCCTTGTTTTCCTTTCATTTCTGTTGCGTGTCCTCAATCTGGCAACCCATGTGAGCGTCAGATCTGAGGAGGAGGGGCAGGAGAAACAAGTCTTTCCAATATTTTGAATTTGGACTGCAGTACCCAGTTGAACTGCTAGCTGTCAATGTTACATACTGCACCTTTAATTGTGATGACGTCTCCTTCCTAATTAGCTCGGCAAGATGAGACAGTTTTGTCTGGGGGTAGACCCTTCGAAGGGAGTAGGGCATTGGAATGAGTCCCTCAGTCCTTCCAATGGAATGCAGTGTAAGTGTTGTTAAATGAATCGGATAAGTATATTATTTAGATAAAGTCTTTCACTCCTGACTGAATAAGTGTTGTCGAATGAATCGGTTGAATAAATGAATCAGTGACCAGTTCATACAGACTGGTTCCTGAACAAGTTTTGAATGAATCAGATGAGTGATTCAGTGCTGTATATTCAATGTTGTACACTGATGTATAAACTGATAACCACTTATAACTGAAGGTGAACATTATTGTTTTAACTACAGCTCAGTCTGGGGAAACACAAATACTTAATATCTGATATCAGTCTATGTGGAAGGCCTCAGCAATAATATATTGCCTGACTAAAATAGCAAGTTCAGTTTCATAAAGCACAAGGAGTATTTTTAACGTTCTTCATTTACAGTAAACACCATGTATCAACATGAATGATACAACCCACATTCTCAGTAGAAAACAATAATAACAAACAATAAATGGGAGGAATTTTTAATATCAGAACCATCCATCTCTTTGTAATAAAAATAATGCAAATGAAGGAGTGTAGCGTCGTATATTATGCCAAACACGGCAGCAATATCATAACCATGACTATCAGCTAAATCCTTCAAGATGATCTCACAGATACCAGAAAAAGACAACAGCAAAAGAGAGCATACAGAGAAAGAGAAGGGGAAAAAACTCCTTACAAGAGAGACATGAAAGCAAATGAGAATGTTTCTAAGCATAGCAGGGATTTACTGGTGATGTCTTAAGTTAAGATACCAAAGTTAGAAATGAAGCAATAATGCCAGAGGAAAGTAACAAGAAAAGTAATGCAAAAAATGTTATGAATTTCAGATTTGATTTTTATATTCAATATTAGCTGTTATATTTAAGCTCTTTTCTGGTCTAGGCATATATAATATCACAAAATATCTGTTGATGTTAAGTTAATTTTACAGGTAAGAAATTCTCAATCCAATTATTTAGACTGAGAAATTATGTTATGGAATTTATTTATGTATTTGACACATCAGATTTATATACGGTTAGAAAAAAAGACCTCATAACAATAAACAATACACCTGGCACATACTAGGAAATTTAATTTCTGACACTGATAACAACAGTGATCAAAATAAGAAAAACCTCAGCACTCCAAAAAGGGGCAAAATAATGTTATCCATCAACAGCTACATAGTACCCCATATCATACAAGTCTATGAGTACACACACAGACACACAAACATATGTAGTCAGCAGAGTTGCATGTCGCAATGTCAGCAGTGTCTATTGTCATGCAATGTTCTGTATATATACTTTCAGCTGTGTTATTATGAAACGAAAAACAAAAAATACAGACCATACGCTGACAAACAAACTGAAGCAGCTGAATATATGACTAAAAACCCCCACAGCATTTTCACAAAAACCTTTGTGGGTTGATTGAGCAGCAGATGTTGAGCAGGTTCAGGGTCATTGCTAAAATTCATGGGGCCCAGGATGAAATTTTTGTGGGCCCCCTTTTACTTCAGATCCAATGAACAGACTATATACCATAGCTGTTCTCCACCAGCAATGATGAAATTCTGTATATCGAACAACAAAATGCATGCAATTTCATCTACAGAAAGGTTGGGCTGCTCTTGACAGTTCTAAGATGAAAACCATTCATTCCATCTCCCAGAATACATCTCTCTAATGCCCTCTCACTCTCAGAGCGCTGACAACCAGCCAGAGAAACACAGCCAACTAGTGAAAGCAAGAGAGAGCTAAATAAAATGATGGAGGGAGAACCAGGAGACGTGAATGTGATGGTTCTCATGGGGGTGATATCAGGTAGTAGCTCTCTTGATGACACCTGATGAGTACTGAACTAAGAACTGTGGGTAATAACTGAGACTTCGGCTCCACCTGTCAGACAACCTGCAGTTAGTGTGTCCGCTGAATCCGGAGCCACTTATCTGCACCAGAGTCTTTATGGATAAGAAGTGAGCACCACATAGAGTAGTATGATAGAAAATCATAACTTGTTGCAAAATTACCTAATACGACAAATCTGTGGATAAATAAAGTCTGGTGTGAGATTTTGAGCGCCCATAAGGGACTGTTTTCTATGGAACCTCAATTCCCAAGTAACTGTGGGAAACCGAACAGGTTCTGCCTTGCTTACTTTGGCTGGATGGGTATGAGCAGTTGCTTTTGGACCTGAAGAAGCTCAGTGAAAATAATGATTATGGTGAGCTTTCATTAATCTTTTACAGAGACAGGAATGATTTAAAGCAAATATAAGCACTAATGTTACCAATATGTGGCACTGTGGAGCTGAATCAATGAGAAGACAAAGAAGCCACAACAATAGAGCAAATAACAACACATTTACAGTGAAAGCAAGTTCATTCTGTGCTGTTCGTCTTCAGAACTTCCTTTAGATCTGTAGCCAGCAGAACATTTGAACAGGGAAGGCAGCAGAAATGAATCTTTTGAACAAGAACAGAGAACCAGGCACTATTTAAACAAGGTTCACCATCTCATGGATCAAGATCATGGCTCTTTATTTTCTCTCTGAGTGGAGCTCGTATCTATTCATGAAAGACATATTGAGAAAGCAGTAGTGAAATGGTAAAAATATATTATTTGAAAGAGGCACAGACTGAAATGTAAAGCTCATCTTGCTTATAGCAGAGGATTTTCATGTGTGTGAAACAAGCATGTGTATATTCATGTGGAGAAGCAGAACCTGTATCTTTAACTTTTTCCACTAATTGTATTGTAGAAATGTGCTGTAAACCTGTAACCAAAGTAAAAGCATAAATTCCACACACTCCCGATTTGGCTAGAGAGCCATAGACGTCACATTTAATATATATATTCACCTTCAATTTAAGGGCCCAGAGGAAGTAATTGGCTATTAAGTCATTTTTGGCCCTTGAGCGGTACGGTAAACATCATCCATTGCATCCTTGTAGTGCAGCTTCGGTTGGCCAACAACACCAGAATCAGCTGTATTTTTTTATCATGAGAGCCGGGAGACCTTGACTACAACCAAATGTGTTTTTTTTTTTTTTTGCTGCTGCAAAACATGCATAAGCCATCTGAAAAGTGTCAGATAAAGAGGAAAGCATGCAAACTTTGCAAAATGATCAATCAGTAAAACAATATGCATGTTATGATCTTTCATTTATTTCTGTTATAAGGAAAATACAACAGTATTCCATAAAAGCAGAGGTGGAGAATCCATAGGGCTTTGCCCAATAGTAATCATAACAGAGCACTGAATCCTGGGAAACTCCAGGACTGTATTTACACTGTGCAATAACAGAAACCTCAATGGTTAAAGCAGATAAAACAGACACACGCAGTTCCCTTTCCATCATAATATCTATAGAAATTCAAAGAAACTATACCAGTCTCTTTCCACTCAGTATCCTCGTTCTGGATTTCCGTCAAGGACGGTGCAGGGATTCAACCCTCAGTCCATTTTCCACCTGGGATGCATATGATGTTGCAGCCGTCTATTAAAATGTGACATTGCATTTGGTTTTGTGAGCGGTAACAGAGCACACAGTTACAGGCAGCCAATTTAAAAGGTTCATTCAAGTGTACATGATAAAAACTATCTCAGACCAGCACCAAAAATTTATGCAAAAGCCAACACATCATAGAGTCTTAAGACAGACTGAAGAAGAAGATGAAGATGACTTTGAGGAGAGGAACTGTTCTGAGTTACTCTGCCAGACTGAAGTACTGGGGAAAAGCAAAGGGAGGTATGTGTTTGAACTACAGCCAACTGATACGGTCTCCTCGTGAAGCACACACACGCGTACACACACACACAAGCAGAAGTCTCTCCTCCAAACAGAGTGCAAAGCCTAAGAAGTCTTGCTCTCGCCATTAAACATAAGATCTGAAGATACGCTGCAGTTTAGAAGTTCACGTATCTTACATATTACTTCATACATCTCAGAACAAACCTGTCAGTGAAGACACAGGTTTCTTAAACTAATGCTGAGTTCAACATGAAAGCAAGAAAAAGAGACAGAACATAGAACAATACATAGAACAATAGACAGGATAGACAGGGTGATAGAAAGAATGATAGATAGAATGATTGATAGATGGATAGATGATAGACAAAGAAATACATGGAGCAATAGGTAGGACAGAGTGATAGACAGGGCAATAGAAAGAATGATAGAATAATAGATAGAACAATCGATAGAATGATAGAACGATAGTGTGGTAGAACAATAGCTAGATAGACAGAATGATAGAACGTTAGATAGATAGAACAATAGATAGATAGAACAATAGATAGATAGATAGATAGATAGAACGATAGATAGAACGATGGATAGAATGATAGATAGAACGATCGATCGATCGATAGATAGATAGATAGATAGACAGACAGACAGACAGACGTCTCTTTGGAGGGAAAACTATGTAGATGCTGTTCCAAAACGCAAAAGCGTCACACAGCATGGGGATATCAAAAGTATCTAGAAATATATATCTACAACAGTTATGACATACAGACAACCAAGCTTAAAAAAAATTACAAATATTAAAAATAAAAAGATAAATGACGGCCTCTCTGCCCTTTCTTATGTCCCCTCTCCCACTCTGCCGCCACCCTCCCCCCATTAACACATCATATTAAATAAGGCACAAATTTACACAAACAATTAAAATTTGGCTAGTTATTGTTCATCTATTTACACAAAACAGTTTTAGTGTTAATATCGATACATTTTAAACATAATATAGGAATAACTCAGGACAAAAGAGATCTTTTTGTTCTGGACTCTTACGATGTGTCCTATCCAGGTGCGACCAGTTTCAGTGTGTCAAACTGCTTCATGGCACAGCCAATGATGTTTATGGAGCAGAAGTTAAGACCAATCAGATTTGACTGTGGGCGGTGCTATATATAATAGAATACGTAATGTGGTCACGGATGGTTTAAGACAAAAACTTAAGATTTACATAGAAGAGATAGCTTTATCGGTTTATCGTGCCTGGATAGGGCAAAGTATTTGATGTTTCCACTAAGAGATTAAAAACTTGGATTTACTTTCACCAATTAAATTATTTTAACAGAGGAGACAAAGGGTAAATACTGGAGCACCTCACACTGATTCTGCAGCGTATAGACAAAGAATACATTCTTCTTAGGTATATATATACACATCTCCTTTATAACACTAAGACTGATTCACCTCACTTGGGCCCGAGTGTTCAGATGTAACCGTTTCTCTAGCCATGTTTAATCATCTGAATTTGAACTTTATTGAGTTTGAGTTGTTGTAACTGCATTACACTGGCGTGGACAGGATGGGGTGGAGATTATTGCTTATGGATTTTACAGAGATCACTTCAAGTTGTGTGGGCATTTCAACAGCACATCTGCTTTCAAAATAAGGCGAAGGAACTTGAGGGGGCTAAACCATTTCAGTAATCTAGATACATACACTGGGTATGTATATGTACACACACACATACATACATATATATTTTTATATATATATATATATACACACACACACACGCACACACGCATGCATATATACACATTTCTAATTGGAATCAGCACAGTTCATCAACTCTACATCAACAGAATAGTTAAGCCAAAGCAAGAAAGATCAGAATATCAAACAAGGTGTGTACACTTGTTCAGATAAAAGTTCAGGTCCAGAGTTTTAGATCAGTGACACCTGTCTAGACAGCCCAAAGTAACACCGTAAAGCCACACACTTATCACTGTGGCAGCCTAAATCTAGGTGGACTCCTGTAACTTCTCCTCTCCTAATGGCCAATAGCTGAGCAATACCAATATGGTACAAATATATTCATGAAACAGAGAAAAAACAAGTCATAGTTCAAATGTAAAGTTGACAACACTGGCAGCCAATCACCAGAGGATTGTTTTCCCATAAAGGCAAGTTTTTCATCCAGTCTTTTAACTGTTCATGACCACAATCAGTTCTGAGAGGTCGAGTAGCCTTTTTACGAAAAACCACAGGCTTTTCTTCTTTGTCGTTCAGTAGTTGAACTTCCCTGCCTGGTTGACAGGCGAGCTAGCAGGGATGAACAGCGGTTTGGGCGGGACGTCGGGCTTGAGCGAGGCTGTCCGACGGACAATAGCTCCACGGTGGACTTCTGGCTGCTCGCTGTAGCTATGTTGGCGAGCTAGGTATCCGTTAGGGATGAGTGGGTGCCGCACATCGCAACCCGAATTGCTGCCGTTAGAGTTCATTCGAGAGAGCAGGAGGGGCTGATGGGCGCTGCGCTGGTTGAAGCTGTGCTGCCGTGGCACCACGCCCCCGCTGGGCATCTTGGGAGTGGTTATCAAAGAGTGGCGTTGAGACGGGTGACGAGACACTCTCTCCAGAGTGGATTGATGATGGGGTGGAATCTCTGGTGGGACGTCCATGCGGCGAGTAAGACTGTCCCGAGGAAGTGTGGAGGAACTGTAGTATGGTGCAGACTCTGTTTCCGGGATCTGTGGCTGTACGCGGTTTGCAAACGCCATCTGACCGGCGTTGGCTGACATGGACGAGGTGAGGACAGTGGGACTTCTGCCCGTAGCCACATTGATTTCGTGGATGTGTTTCAGAAGCTCGTCAAGCGAGGTGACGTCCACAATCTTGTGCGGGTAGCAGTGATACGGCTGGCTTGCCACACGCTCCGCATTGTGGATTTTGCGTTCCTCCATGTGCGCCGAGCTACCCAGTACTTGTCCGTTGGTCAGTCCTTGGGAGAAGGGGAAAATCTGATGCTGCATTCCAGTGGTCGGCCGAGACGCTCCCATGTTATGGGACTTGGGTTCTTTAGCGTTATTGCAGTTTTGATTCTTCTCCCATTGGTTCTTGAAGGCCTTCATACTCTTGATCGGAAGCTCTGGAGTCGAATCGGGTGTGGGAAGGCCGGAGAGCTCTGCGGAGTGGTGATGATGTGGGTGAATGAGTTCTGTCATGGCAGCATGATGGGCATTCCTGCGATGCGCCTGCTCTTTTCCATTCGCAAAGAAAGAGTTGTAGAGTTTGGGCGAGGATACCTCCAGCTTCTCGTCTTTGTTTTGGCTCTCCAGCAAGCCATTTAGCTTGGCCAGGCTGCGGAGGGATAGAGCATGTGGGATTGGTGCTTCTGGATCTTTCGACAGCCTTTTGGTCTTGTTCACATTGTGGTTGCAGTAACAGGAAACGAGGAATCCGGAGAGGAAAGCTCCCAGGACAAACGCCACCAGGACACACGCAATGAGCAGAGTGTAGTGAACACTGTGGTTGGACTTATCTACCTCAGGGGGTCGGCGCACTCCTGCAGAGAGGGGAAGAGAGCGAAATGAGTGCACTGTAAAGACTCAGCGAGGTGCCAGTTAGGTTAGCTTTTAACAGTGTGAGAGTCTGTAGAGTTCTTAGTAGACTTCTATTCACGTTAGAAACTGCTGACAAACAAAGCAGAGCGCTGGCTGAGCAGGCCGTTCTGAATCAATCTGCAAATGCTCATTGGTTCAACATCAAATAGCGCTAGAGCCTCAAGAACAATTGCTAATGGTCTTGTAGGGAGCTAAGTGGTTCTCTCATTAGCCACAGTCTCAAGAGCAGCAGTGCTATGTGCTTGACTCACAGCTGATTGTGCTGTTCTACACTGAGCTGCATATGGCATTAAGGTGGTGCGAAAATGATATGGAGATGTTTTCAGTGACTGCAAATTAAAATGAATGCACAGACCACCTTACGGTCTTAATGAGCTGAGGGTAGAGGTGATTTCGCTAACATGTGCATGCTCAGATAATTAGTAACTCCCACTGCCATCTGCG
>JAFVLL020039744.1:90477-121048 GCA_021397915.2 Tor tambroides | reverse complement strand
GGATAGACTCGGTAGCCGCCACCTCAGAACAAATAGAGGTTTAGTTTCGGCAGACATCATTATCGCTTTCCTTTTATATATATATATATATATATAGAGGGAGAGAGATTTCAGCCACGCATGCTTAAGTCAACACTACCTAAAGCTGTAGGAATGGAATGGATTGCTTGACTCTGACCCTGCGCACTAAAATAAACCGTGATGACGCAGACTGTGAATAAAGGAAAAGACTGAATCATTAGCTAATGACATTTTAACTAACAGCTCATATAACTGAGATCTAGCTATGAGTTTTAATTTGGTCAATGAAATTACTGACAAAAATGTTAAGGTTTTTTTCCCGTAATGAAGACAGCACAAAAATATCACAAAGATTATTAATTTACAATGAATGTATTTTATATAATAGACAGTTTACAAAAATATAAAGGAGAGAAAAAATGCAGGCACTAACAATGTTTTTGAAGAGGAAAAATCTATATAACTCTTTTGAATGATCCTATAAAAGTCTATAATGCTGCTGAATAAACCACTTGAGCTGAAGTTGAATGATGAATGAACACCGGTAAACTGAAGTGCTTTTCTAACAGGATTAATTAACTCACCCAAATGCATCCTATTAATAAGATTAATCAACATTACGTAATATTACAGCTTGCATTTTGCACAAAATGACAAAACAGCATGTGAAAAATTTGTACTGCAAATATATAAATATATTTTTTATTTTTCATATAAATATACAGAATTTTTAAATATTTTTTTAACCAAACAAATATTTAGTACATTATATTTTTATTTAAATTATCGAATACAACATGAAAAAAATATATTAAATACATTTAAAGTGTGACAAACTATCTATTCAGCACTACTTACATACTCTAGTCTGAAATGCAGAAAACGGATAAGAAACTGTTGCCTGAACTGGAAGCAGCTGTTGTACAATTTTAATTTAATCAGCTAGACTAAATGCCACAAACACAGGGTGTGAAAAACCATCAGCCCTCCAAGATTCACAATAGTCTGTGTGTATTAACACATTACCGCTTAACAACAGGGATATTGAAATCGAGTTGAGAGGTGAAGAGAGGGAGATATAAGGTGTGTTGTGACTAAACCGCCGAACCTCTCCTGTCTGCGGGTCGTTTGATTGCACGAGCGTACGACTGCTCTTGACCGAGCGGTTGAATAGATTGCACGCTGGAAATTTCTATCAGGCGGCGTCTGCCTGCGGGCCTGTAGTCGCTGCTTATTTATCGACTGCTGGTGCTTCTCATTACAGGCTGAGTGGATGATCATAGCGGCGGGCGCAGGATTTATGATCATTTTGCTGGATTCTAGCAAACTTCAGCCAGGGACACATGAGTGGAAACCAGACAAAGTACCTTTGGAGATGTAGGGCAGACTTAAATGTGTTAAAACAACAAAGATGACTGCAGACAATTCGTTCTTTGTGTTTGTCTAGCAGAAACAACAGGGAAGGTCGAATGCGACGAACACAGACTTGCAGATTGCCTGACTCAAAGGGGTTTGTTAGGAAAGAGAATTTGTTTGCATCTTCAAATCGGTGTGTATGAGTGTGCACTTTACTTTGATTCTTTGGGATTTTAGTTTCTTTGTCAGTGTATTTTGTGTTGTGTGCAGCTGTGGGGTCATGCAGCGGAATCCAATACAGCGCTAGAAAAGTTTAAAATTGAGATAAAGGGAAGCTAGAAGACAGACAATGGGCCAAGGGCCTCTCCCCACCCCCTTACCCTCCATCTCCACACTGCCTGGCTTCAAGTCAGGAGAACCCTGCCCTCCCCGCCTCCCCTCCTCGGGGCGGGTACCTGTCTCAGAGACACCCTTGACTTTAGGCAGAGCTGGCCCCTGATTGGTTGTGCTGGCGCTTGTGGGTGAGGTCTTTCCTGTGGTTGTATTGGAAGGGGGCAACAAAGTTACTTATCAGAAATATCCATGAAATGCATTTTAAATCAGGAAAACATCCATTTAATATATGAGTTCAACATATTTCCATTTTGTACAATATCATTTCACCCAAAAATGAAAATACTGTCATCACTCTCATGTCATTAACAACCTTTATGATTTTCTTTATTCTGTTAAACACAAAGTAAGATTTTTTTTTTTGGTCTGTGGGGTCCAATGTGGTTATTTTGGACCTCACTGACTTCCAAAACCTTCTTAAAAATATTTTCTTTTATGTTCCACAGAAAAATGAATGTCATACAGGTTTGGAGTAACATGGGAGTGATAACAGATGATCAAAAGAAGATATTTTGAAGAACTGTTGTCCATATAATGACAGTCGATGGGGACCAAAACAACAAATGTTGTTATTATTAAATAAAAATGATACTTGATAGGTTGTTTTATTAATTGAAAGAAAGCTGAAATAAAACAAAAATAAAGTTTAATATAAATATAAGTTTAAATTGATGTAAAATGACTTTAATCTTTATTTTTTTAGTAATGTAAGAAAAAAAAAAAACCTAATAAAAATAACAAGAGCACATAAAATTACAAAAACTAAAATGAAAATGGAAAATGTAACAAAAGTAATTTTAAATGTTAATAAATAATATAATAAAATAATAATACAACTTAACACTGAAAACAGCATTGGACCCCACTGACTTTCATTGAGTGGATGACAAAAAGAAAAAATCCTTTTGCATTCCCGCTGAAGAAAGCATGTTATACGGCTTTTGTAACAACATGAGGGTGAGTAAATTTGTGAGTTTTCATTTTTGTGTGAACTATCCCTTTAAATAGCTTAGTAAAAGATTTCAGAAGTTGTAAAGTTTGTGTGAAGGGTGCTATAGAAATCACAGTACAAATCACGTAAACCATGAAAAAAACATCTTGCAGCAAAATCAATAAAACATTTTCTTTGTTTTGTTGTGCCACCGCATGAATTTCTAGCCCCAGAGTATTGCAGAATCGAAACTTGGACTTGGAGGCATCTGATCTGAGTTGAGCTAATCTCACAGAAGCTTCTTTTTGAACAGTTTCCCCTCCCTTTCTCCTTTTCCATCCATTCCCCCACAAAGTGCTGATCCTAAACATACTTGCGGACCACATACTTTGAGGATATCCTCATAAGTCTGATTCGGAGATTTAGCTCTCCTTGTTCCCGGGTGACTATAAGTACCAATGACCTTGCGGGGTTCTCCTTCTGAAAGATTCGGCGTCCTCTGGCTCGGGCTGCAGTGAAGAGCTCCATCACCGGACTAATGCTTAATGTAGCGGCACACAGTACTCATGAGCAGCAGCCGGTTGTCCGGGGCCAAACGCAGAGCCCATCCTCCGCCTGCCCACCTCTAAATAAAGCCTGTCATCTTGCCATCTGTGCCACACAGTGGCCGATCGACAGGGGAGCTCGCGGCTGGCACACGGGACGCTTTTATTATGGTTCCGTTTCCATTCTATTTAAAGGGTGCCGGAAGAAAAGAGCTGTCGGGAAACAGTGGTGCATTGTGGGAATTTTGGTCCACCTTTCACAATGGGATGGCTTTATCACACAGTGGGAAGATGGTGAGAGTTCTGAGGATGTAATAAGTTCTCTTGAATGCAGGTAGAGCTGTAATTACCGTGCCAAGGTGCCGTGGGAGGCTTTGTCTCAGCGTGAGGTGAGGAGCTGCACTGCCGTGTCATTTCCAGGAGCTGTGGCGGCTGAATGAAGCAGTGGGGAAGCTCATTGAATGTGTGCACCCACTGTGTGCTCTTTCACAGAGAGGAGCACCGGGACACGCTGGCCAGCATCCTACACCTCCATGACACTACAGCCCTACAACTACAACTCTCCTTCCATTCTGCCTTCATTGTTTCCTTTTGATCTAGCTCACGTCCTTCATTCCTCCCTTCTTTAAACTCTGCCCTTTTAGGGTTAGCCCTAACCCTAACCTAACCTTTCCTTAGGGTTAGGGTTTTTCAGTCCTTCCTTAATCTATTCTTCCTTCCTTCCTCTATTCTTCCTTGCCTCCTTCATTAATCTATTCTTTCTTTATGAATCTATTCTCTTCGTGAATCTATTCTTTATAATTAATGTATTCTTTCTACCTTAATGAATCTATTCTTTCTTTGTGAATCTGTTCTTTCTTAATGAATCTATTCTTTCTTCATTATTCTTTCTTCCTTAATGAATCCATTCTTTCTTCGTAAATCTGTTCTTTCTTCCTTCTTTCCATCCATCATCTATCTTCCTTTTCTCCCTTCCCTCTAATACTGTGAAAACAGACAGAAAGATAACGCGGGGAGTTATTCACTTCTCTCTTACTGTCTGATGGACAGATTGCAGGCCGTCTTCAAAATATTTTGGTACTATAATCAGCTCAGAAAACAGTGGCACTGATTCATTAGCTGAAGATTAGAACAGAACAAAGCAGGTGACTTGGAAATGAAACTCATTTGTGCTAATAACTTCATGTGACTAATCCAGATGGTAATACAAGGATTTTGAGAAATATCATGGATATTTCACATCATCCACAGAGGACGGGGAGCTCTGATGTGTGTGTGTGTGTGTGTGTGTGTGTGTGTGTGTGTGTGTGTGTGTGTGAGAGTGAGTGAGTGAGTGAGTGAGTGAGTGAGTGAGTGAGTGTGAGAGAGAGAGAGAGAGAGCGAGAGATTCAGAGTGCATTGTGTGTGGTACAATAGCTGTTCTCTCTGACCCGGATCACACTGCATCCACTGGCACGCTTTAGAAGCAAAACCAGACAACACCACCCAGGGATGTTAACACACACTTTCACACACACAGGCCAGCTGTCAGCTAGTATTAGCTCATGACTGTCTGAAATATAATACAGTTTGCAAAAAAAGAAAAACAAACCCTGCACATTTCTATTTCGCTCTTCAACACACGCACACACACTTTCCCTCCCTCGTTCACACGCTTCCTCTCTCCTTCCAAAACACACACATATGCTCTCTCTCTCTCTCTCTCTCAATATCTTTCATACACATGCACCGTCTATCACAACATACACACCCTCTGTTCCTCTCTCTCACACACACACACAGACATACCGTCACACATCCACTCAGTGAGAAAATTAATTTGTCAGATTGTGATTTTCAGTTGTTCCTCCAAAGCTCTTGCTCAGGGCCCTCTGATACGGCCCACAGCCCTGCAGGACATTTCTGTCTGCCGTCCAGATCTGCAGCCTGCAGACTCACTGCGGGTCATTTGTGTAACGGACTCTATTGATCCGGGAAACTATCGCCTCTCTGTGAGCTGTTGTAAGAGCTGCTCAGAGGTCAGAATGGGACAGATTGAAGATTTATGCATGTGTGCGTGAAAAGCAAACTGTCGGATATAAAAAAAGACACGATGTAATATTCACACCAAGAGATCAGTGACACAATGTGAAAAAAATTATAGCAATCTGTGCCTATTGTTGAATACAAGACCCAACTTTGCAGAATATAATGGCTGGCCATAAAATTTCTGCTTTAAAATGGTCAATGGATATGGACATGACTGTGATTATGGCTGGACAAAGTGTAACCATTTACTAAAGCAATTTGAATGACTGAATTTAAAGCGATTTTTATGTGATTGAATTAGTGCACTGACCGTACGCCGAGTCCACTGCAGGGTTCTGCTTGCGAGTCGTGGCCAAGACATCTACAGAAAGAATTAGATGAAGAAAATCTACAGTCAGGCTAATGAACTTTATTACTGAACAGAAGAATTATTTATTGTGATTTTACTATAAATAAATCAGATTATTTATTGAACAGTGTTGTCTTATAGTAACATATTGGATCTGCCTTGATGCATAAAAGCAATAAGCCACTCAACATCATGCTTTAAAGCAATCTTACTATGGTTAAGCAGTTTTATATCATAATCAATGATCACTTTAATTTATTCTCTTTTGCAGTTACAGCACAAGAATGCACACAATACATGAATCTATCATATATGGGACTGGCTCACACTCTAGCACAATGCATCAAACATTAAAATAAATGAAAATAATTAAAATAAAATAAATGAAATCTCACAAAGAAATGTCCACCTCAATGTGAAAAGAGAAAAAAAATAATTGTTTGCATTGTGTGTCACATCAATTTCATTAAAGATTGACGTAATGCACAAAAAAATTCTTCAAAATCATCATCCTTCAAAATCATTCTGGGATTCTAATAATACAAGACTCTTTGATGAATAGGAACATCACTTTTGAGTTAATGCATCAATTTTGCAACAATTAAATGCATCTTTGCTGAATAAAAGTCTTCATTTATTTTGTGTACATTATATTATAATATATAATTAATTAAAATCAGCATCAATTAAATAACACTACGATTTAATTTGGGAAGAGGTGCTTGCAATGCACAAAAATCACATCTTGGAAAAATGTGATTTCTTTTCCTCTCTTTTCTTGTTGGAGAGAAACACGACCCATGCATGTTCCTGACATGTTCCGTGAGTTTCCCTCAGAAAGGTTCTAGAGTTCTGGAAGTCTTCAGAACACAAGTGGAGTTGTAGTAGGAATGTAATAATGGTGTGAATGAGTTATGATCTCTGGGAGCAAGTCAGCTCGGACTGTCTGGAACTCACCATGACAGCTGTCTGGGTACTGAGGATATCCACTCTCCACATACTGCTCAAATTCAGACCTGTGACAGAGACAGAGAGGGAGAGCGACACAACAGAGAGAGAAGGAGAGCGTGAGCAGGAGAAGGAGTGAGAAAGAGGACAAGAGAGTGACAATCATTCTTTTGTGAGCCTCTCCCTGAATGATCCCTCTAATTAGTTGTGCTGTCAGCAGTCTGTTGTTGCCTCTCCAAGCAACTGTAAAGGGAAATAACATGTTACAATTTGATTGAGGCTCGAGTGTCTGACATGCAAGGACACTTCCTCTATACCATGACTGACAGCCATGCAAATGTATAGGTACAGAATTTATACATATGCAAGAATTCAAAATTAAGTAGGTGCCAAATGAGAGTAAATTTGGCAATTTTATAGGAACTGCAACACATTAAAACTATGCGAATAGTTGTAACAACTTTTTTTTTCCCCCTCAGTGGAAGATTTATCATTATTAGTTGTTTATCTACTTTTTTTTTACCCCACAGTCTATCTACACTTTTTTTACCCGACCAAAACTGCATTTGGTGATTCATATGAAGAACATCCCTTGCATTAAGCCATAAAAATGAAAAAAAATGACTATGTGTCTATGTTTTTGCGACAGACGCATTTTCATGGAGAGATGGAGACTGACTCATCTCGTACATGATGCTGTGGGTGTCACAATGACGTGGGCTGTTTTCCACAAATATGTACTGAAAAATAGTGCAATATAATAAATATATATTGTAATAAAAAAATGAAGCTTCAATGCAGCTAAAAATTTGGATAGATTTTGGGGATTGATATTTGCATGATGCTTTTAAATAAATAAGTTATGTTTTAAAATATTTTTTAAAATAAAATACTATTTTAGTACACACACACACACACATTAAATATAAATAAATAAATAAATAAATATAATATATTTTTAATTATTTATTAAATATATTAAAGAAAAATATACAAGATGTTCCACATGATATCATTTCATATATCATTTAAAATCATCATGCAAATATCACGCACCAAATTTTAAACACGGAATGAATTTAACATGCACATATGTAATGAATGCGTTCACGTCAAATTAGCGGAACAAGCTACGGAGAGTTTTATTCATTCAAGCGCACAAGTGTCAATAAATAGAAGTGCCTTCAGTTTTGAATGTCTTTCAGATGCAACAACCTTTGTGTGAAGGAAATGAGTGTTTGGGCAAAACAGCGCATTAAGTACAATTTTAAGAGAATATGTTTACTGAGAGGGACGTTGCTGACTCATGCAGCCTCACAGCGTAACCACAGTGACACGTTGCTCTGAGCGACTGCAATGTTCGTCTGCTCCTGGCATCACAGAAGCGAGCATGTCATTGCCGAGCACCTGAGTGACATCTCGCACACAGACGCATAACGCGTTCTGTCGGCTTTTGCTTCCTCTCTGTGTTACCATGGAGACGTGATTAGATCAGAGGGCTGTGGTCTAATGGAGCACGCAATTCTGTACCTGAGTCCAAAATCAGAATTTGCACAAATCACTACATGTCACTTTTGTCCAAAAACACTTTGTGTGTGTATTTCAGTGAAAAACGTGCCTCTCATCCATTACACACATTGGAATTCAGTTCAGGTGCTAAATGCGCCCATATAATTATTAGTGCATAATTATTGTCATTAATTTCAGGGCAAAGGCGGCTTCTTTTTATGTAAATTAGTTTAACAATAAATTGCGCCTTATTCACAAAACTCGGTTCAAAAAAGGGCTATTTTTCTGGTGCGGTTCATTTGGCGAACCTTGATGAGCCCAAGGCAGTTTAACACAGCAAAAAATGATTTTATGAAGCAGTGTAAAAAAGACTATTGAAGTATGTTTTAAAAGAAAATACTATTTTAATCATTCTACTTAATTCAATGTGTCACTTGCTGTTTCCTTGTAATTAATTGTGACATTTACTAGCAATTTCTGAATGTAAATCGTTTCCTCACCTTTGTTTATTTAAAATATTTAAGTGACACACTGAATTAAGTAGAATGACTAAAATAGTATTTTCTTTTAAAACATACTCCAATAGTCTTTTTTTTTTACACTACTTCATATATATATATATATATATATATATATATATATATATATATATATATATATTTTAGTGGTGTCAAAATTAGCACGTTAACGCATGCGATTAATTTTTTCTGATTAAGGTGTTAAAAATATTTAACGCAATTAACGGAGGGGCGGGGCTAGGGTTGGCCACCCCATTCGCAACTGCTGCCTCTGTCTCTTTTTTCTTGAAAAGGATTGCGCTTATTTAGATGCAGAACGTCTTTATGACTACATCAGAAAGCACGCGGAGACGATCAGGCCACGACGCTCTAACGTCACCTCACGCCAGGTCAAGCAAGTAGCGCTGTAGCCTGTATCATTTCATATCAAACGAAAGAAAATAATTGCATGCAATGTCCTGGGTATGCGTCAGTTAAGGCATGAAATTACCAAAAAAGGCGATTAAAGCTGCCTTAAAACTGCGTGCATACATGCAATATATTATATATCGTCCACATTTAAGAACATGTCTCTGAAATGGTTTTAAAACTGTCCTAGAGCACCCCAGCACTGTCTCCCCTCATCTAAAACACCCATTCAACTCGTCTGCTCATTAGTAGAGACTTTAAGACCTGAAGTGGGTCAGAAAAGGTAAAGAGAGTTGCATGTCAGATCCGCGTCACGTTCAGCAGCAGCAGCTTTTAAAGCTATAGCAGGCAAATAAGCTAATAACCAGCTGCTGTGATGATTATTAATCCAAGAACCAAAGAAAAAAAAAGAGGAAATCAGTAACTTTTACAGCTTTAATGGGTTCATCTATATTTAATTTAGAATGTAGTGTTTGGTAAGTATTCATTTTCTGTATATTTCTGCTGAAGGGCACAAGTAGCTAAATATGTAATTTATTATAATAGGTTCATGTGATGATTGTTTTAAGTTCACTTAAATTAGAAGTTAAGTCTAATAAATGTTTAAATTTATAGATCTAAATTATACTGTAATGCTGACTGGCTACAGTCAATGGTTAAATATTCAGGAGAAAAAACTATTTTATAGAGACATCAGTAGTATTGATATCAGTGATGCTGGCCTTCAATCATAAAAAAAGATGCCATTAAAGAAATATTAAAAATATACTGTCTTTATGTTGTTTGTACATTG
Source organism: Tor tambroides (assembly GCA_021397915.2). NCBI lineage: Eukaryota > Metazoa > Chordata > Actinopteri > Cypriniformes > Cyprinidae > Tor > Tor tambroides. Next base: position 111,249 of record JAFVLL020039744.1, on the reverse strand, counting down.
TACATTTGAAGATTGAATGCAAAATTATTGCAATATAAAAGTATATTTAAAAACTTTAATGTTACGTGGAATTAATCACGATTAATTTTAGAAAAATGTGCGATTAATTAGTTAATTTTTTTTAATCGATTGACAGCACTAATATATATATATATATATATATATATATATATATAAATGTATTTGTTTGCTTGTTTTCAGTGGTGGTCTGCAGAAAAATTTAGAAGAAAAAGTTGCTTTTGGCCAATAATGCAGTGCAATGTAATGCAATGTAAAAAAAATTAAATAAAAATTATAATAATACATTTGATTCAGAATTTGAATTTTTATTTTAATTAAAAGACTTTTTAATTTTTTACATTTTTATTGTTAGATTAATATTTTCTTTTTACCTTAATACTTTAAAATGAATGCCAATTATTAAATTTTTATACGTGTCTTCAAAATTTAAATGTGTACACTGTAAAAAAATAAGTGCAATTTAAACTGTAAAATTTTGTAAAAACGCTACTGAAAAAAACTGTTAATATGTTAACAGTAAGTTCCTGTACTATATATACAAGGAAAAACTGTAAAAGATCTAACCAGATATTTCATGTAATTTTACAGTAAAATGCTGTTAATTGTACAGTTTTTAGAAGTAAAAATAACAAATCAATGTATAATTTACAGTCAAAAACTGTAAATTGACATTCCCAGAATTCCCTGCATGACACTCCACATTTGAAAGTATTTTGTTTAAATAATCATTTTTTAAAATAATTTTTGTTATCAGTTATGTGCATTTGGGCTTTATGTTACATCTTCTGTTGTTTAATGAAAGTTTATTGCATTATTTAAGTATCATGTGTGTTATCATGATGGTGTTTTGTGTTTGTGTGAATGACTCTGTGCACCTTCTATATATTAGTATATACTTCTGCTTGTGGCGAAGCTACTTGTGATGAGCTTTGATTCTTCATGTGGCTTTCTCTTTTACCACCTACGTTATTATGGCGGTTGTCAGTATGTTAAAGGTACAAAACAGAGTTTAATAGCAGTGCGTGTTGTTGAATTTAGTGGTTTACATTCAAATTTCCTTGTTTGTAAATTACAGTTTTATACTGTAAATTTTACAGTTTTGTTCTGTAAATGTGTTTACAGTTTTTCTGTATTTTTTACAAAATTATTCTGGCAACCACAGCTGCCAAAATTATTTTGTAAAAATTACAGCATTTTTTTTTACAGTGTATAAATGAGTCATAAACATTTGACCACTGCATTTAATCATCACATTTGGAGGTCCTTAGAATCAAAAGGTTCAACACAAACAGCTCATGCAAATAATTAACTCTTAAATATTTTTTTCTGTCTTGATTTAATATGACTATATTTGAGTGGAATTGATATTTTTGTGGAGCACAACATAGAATGATGCCTACAAAAAAAGATTCAATAGAAAAAAAAAAAAAAACAAGCCTGCGTACAAACATAACTTATCATCTAACGCTGGCACCCCATTTCAGCGCTGTCGAGGCACCTGCCGTTCTCCTGCCTCACCCTGCCCTGCATATTCAATCTATCTGAGAATCAGCCCTCTCTACCTGACATGATTTAAAGTCCTTATTTCCATTAACCTGAGAGGGGAGAGAGTGACAGAATGAGAGGGAAAGAGAGAGAGAGAGCGGGATGACTTCATCTCATATTGAAGGATAAATGGAAGGACAAGATAAAAAAAAATCTCCTGCATAAAGTGGTAAATTGGGATCTTGCAGGTGCATAATATCTGAGCATCAATACGCCTCTGAGATGCATGCTTTTCATTATACCTGAATTGGCCAACACACTCACGCACACACACACACACACACACGCATTAGCACAAACACTCTCTCTCATCATATGGAGATTAAATTGCCCCTGGGAGAGAGCGAATAGGGAAAAGGAGAACACAAAGAGAAAATATCCCACAAGATAATAAAGTCATATTTTTCTTCATATTCTCCAATCCGCAGTGCGCTGCAAAAAAACAAGCCGCAGAGCTGTTCTAAAAATGAGAAAGTCAAAGTATTAACATCGTACATCTAGTGCCCTCTTTTCTTACATTTCACCCTCTCAGTCTTGCAGAATTTCATTAGACGCTGATTAGCATTTAAACACACAGTTCGCTCTGGAACTAAAGTTTCTCTTGTCTTATTTCTTGTTCTCATGTCCCCAGATTTAAAGTCAGCATAAAGTTTCTTGAAGCGTATTCAGAAGGGGCCAAGTGACCAATCACAGTTTGTTTAATGTGACATCCAATTAGTCTGGACATAATGATTTTAGCCACATATTGCAATATTTGTTTGCAATAAGCATCCTGGTCTGACTGCCAAAAGTGCAGAATTGATGGACTTTAATAAGAACAGGTTAAGTTAATCAATGTAGCGGAATCAAAAAATAAAATGCAGCTAAATGTTCACTCACTACCAAACAATTAATCTAACAATTAAACAGTGATAAACAGCAGCCTATTTACACTACTGTTCAAAGTTTGGGGTTAGTAATTGATTTACTTTTTAAAATGAATGACAGAACGCATTATTCGGACTGATCTACCTTCCCTTCAAGATTTGTACTTGTCAATGGTTAAGAAACGGGCTATGAGGATTGTCCGTGATCCTTTACATCCTGCGTTCAATCTTTTCAGATTTTTACCTTCTGGAAGGCGTTACAGTCTGGTTAAAACAAGAACTACCAGATTTCACAATAGCTTTTTTCCAGTAGCCATAAAAATTCTAAATTCTACTATGTAACTTTTTGTGTGTGTGTGTGTGTGTGTGTGTGTGGGAGACGCCTTATACCGACAGTAAACTCCTTGTATGTTATGCATACTTGGCCAATAAATGCTGAATTGAATTAAATAACTGTTTCCTATTTTTACCTATTTTGAAAATGTAATTGATTCATGTGATGGCAAATATGAATTTTCTGCAGCCATTATTTTGAGTCTTCAGTATCATATGATGAGGAATTATTATAACATGCAGATTTGGTGCTCAAGAAACATTGAAAATGGTTATGTTTGTTGAAACATTGATACTGTATGGTAAATCATTTACTTGAAATAGAAATCTTTTGTAACATTATAAATATTTTTACTGCCAATTTTACTGTCACAATTTTATGCATGCTTGCTGAATAAAAGCATTAAATAAATGCACTGACAAACTAACTTTTGAATGAAAGTGTATTTGTTTATTGTATAATTCAAATCTGCTAGGTATCTTTGTGTTGTAATTGATCTGGTTTATTGTATTTTTAAGGTATTATTGACAAACTTTAAAACACTATCATTCTATCTATATCAGTTTTACATTTTCAGTGCTGTTGCATCTGGTTTCTATGACAGAAACCAAAATTCTAGATTTTAGCCAAGATTCTAAAGCTCTTTATATTTCTAATGCGCTGTATGATTACAGAAGACTTTATGGCATCTGACAGCACAAGATGTAGGACTCTGACATAAGTTTGGCTATGGAAGCATATAATTGAATGCTGAAGTAAACCAAAGCTCTTCTGGGACATTGATAAGTACTCTCCACAAGTTCCGTCCATTTTGTTGGCAGCGGTCTGGAAATCTGCTGTGTACGTAATCATTTTCATGAGTTCAAGATGAAATGATTCCCATCTCTGTTTATAGAGATCAATACTCCCATCAGGACACATTAAGGCACATTAAGAGTCAATAATTGAGTTTATGGCCAGAAAATATCATTAAAGACTGTGTCCAGGTTACAGAGAAAGTGTATAAAAACCATCATTAAATTAAAATAACTTAATTCCTACATCTGTCGCAGGATTTGTTTGGTGTGCAGACAAACACACAGATCAGCAATAGCATGTTAAGAATACGATACTGATCTCCCAGTAAAATTTCCACTTTGAGTACAAGGAGTTTAGTGTTTTAACTTTTTTTTAATAAACCAAAATTGCAGCTGTACATCAGTGGATGCATCTCACGAGCGGGAAACATCAGAGCGTGCTGGGGAGAATATTGCCGCTGTTGCTTTCCACAACTGATGACAACCGCAGCGACCACTCAGCAAAACATTAATAATAACAAATTCAAGCTCTGGATCTGCACTGATTATAACACACACAAGTGAAATCCACTTCTGCTTGACAATTGCAGAGGCAGTATTAGATACATCCCTGGCACAAGCTGATATTGTGGAAAATGGTGGGGATGTAAGTATGCCCTTTCAGCCAGAGATCTATGCAACTGCTAAGACATTTAAATGAGTATTTCTATAACTCAAATGGTAGAGCATGGCACTATCAAAGTTAGTTTGATTCAGCTAAAAAATTATAGCTTGAATTCAATGCTAGTCACTTTTGATAAAAGCGTCTACCTAATGCATAAAAATCTAAATGTTAACACAGACTGTGATATACTCATAGAGAGTTACATGAATTCGTCAGAGCACAGTGGTAAGAACATATGCTCATGATATTAAAGAGCAGTCCAGTTTCCCGTCTATTCTCTACTGTCCTACACTATTAAAAGTAAAATGCTCATCAATAAAACATTAATTTAAAAAATAAAACCGCATGAGTCGCATGGGCTTGTCAGATACCTTACACAGCAATGATACCACATTACTTTACAAATATTTGTAAATGTTAATGTGCCATTATAACCGTTTTTAAGTCTCATAAATAAGTGTGTTTTTCAGAGCTAAATATCTGCACATATATCCGGTCTGAAGCATCTGATTAAATTAGGGCTGGGCGATATATCTCGTGCGATATGCATGCGCATCTCGTCAATAAAGCCGGTTCCTTGATTAGCGGTAAATCTCCATCACCTGTTTTCAAATGGAGCTGCATTTAATACACAGAGCCGTAGTTCACTGACAAGCTACGCAATATCACGTTCATTATCGAAGGCGATTCATCTGCGATAATGAAAGCGATATTGCGTAGCTTGTCAGTGATCTACGGCTCCGCTGCGCATGCATATCGCACAAGATATATCGGCCAGCCCTAGATTAAATTAACAACAGACCGAGTGAGTGAGTGAGTGTAACAGTGATGTCATCGCAAACAAAGATAATGCATTTTTTACAAGCATTCACTGTAAATGCTTTAAGATGCATTTTTTGCTTTTTCGTCTTTAATTTGACAGGACTCTATAAAGAACTGACAGAAAGCAAAGTGGGAGAGAGAGTAGAAAGGAATCGGGAAAGGACCACAAATGTTGAGACAAACTCAGGTGCTACATCTCGAAACGCTGCCCACAAGGCTATTGGCTCCAACTTAAACTACCAATTTACTATCATTTTAACCAGATGGTAAAATGAATTTATTCAAGAAACATCTCTAAAGTGATGGAATGACACACTACAGTTAAATGCATTAGGTATTATAAATACTTTTACAAACCAGATCAACTACAAACCAAAGATGCATACAAAAAGCAGAATTAAATTACACAACAAAATAAAATACACTACCATTCAGAACTCAGAAGTCAATTAATCTGTTTTGAAAGAAATTAATACTTCAATTTAGGATGCAGTAAATTGATCAAAAGTGACTATAAAGACATGGACAATTTTACAGACTTCTATTTCAAATAAATGCTGTTCTTTTGAACTTTTTATTCATCAAAGAATCCTGAAAAAATATATCACTGTTTCCACAAAGCTTTTAAGCAGCACAACTATGTTCAACATTAATAATCAATAGAAATGTATCACATGAATGTATCACTAGAAATGTAGCACCACATTGGTATACTAGAATGATTTCTGAAGGATCATGTGACTCTGAAAACTGGAGTAATGGCTACTGAAAATTCAGCTTTGTCATAACAGAAATATATTAAAATAGAAAATAGTCATTTTATATTGTAATAATTAGTGCTGTCAAGTGGTTAATCGTGATTAATCGCATCCAAAAGGAAAGTTTTTGTTTACATAATATATGTGTGTATACTGTGTATATTTATTATGTATATATAAATACAAACACATGCATGTATATATTTAAGAAAAATGTTATGTTTATATATTAATATATTTATATATAATATAAAAAATAAGAATATGAATATATAAATATATAAGTGTGTAAATATTTTCAAAATATATACTGTATGTGTGTGTATTTATATATGCATAATATATATACACAGTACACATACACATATAATATAAACAAAAACTTATTTATTTTGGATGCGATTAATCATGATTAATCGTTTGACAGCACTAGTAATAATATTTCAAAATATTGCTTATTTTACTGTATTTTTGACTAATTAATTGCATTCTTTCAAAAAGATTAAAAAAATTACAAATTTTAGAATGGTAGTGTACATTGATAGATTTTTTTTTTAGTATATGTAGAAACTGCGATAACCCAAATTAATAATTGCTGCAAAAGTATTGTTTACTGAGTTTGATACCTAATGCACTGTAAACAGATTGAAATTTATTGTAAACTATTATCCAGGATGGTATATTAAATTTACTGCAAAAATATTTTGTATATTATCTACGAAGTCATCCTGGTCATTGTATAGATGGTCTAGTAAAATTCTGCAACTGCACTTGGTTATAAATTTTGAAGACATTTTACAACCATCTGATTTTTACCAGATGTTTTAAGGATGTTTATGGCAACACAAGCTCTAAGAGATCTTAAACAATAAAGCATGCTATAGAAACACTCTGTCGACTGTATAGTAAACTTGCGTGCAGAATTCAGTAGTCATGTAGGCTCTTTTATTCTAACGAACCGTAAAAGTGTTTACTGTGGCAGGACTAATAGAAGGGTCGCGTGATGTAGCTTTAACTCACTTGAATCCTGGCGCCACTGTGGCACAGTTCCCCGCACTCAGCCAGATGCAGTAAGGGTCTCGTGAGGACAGACAGCTCCTAAAACACACACACACACGGAGTTAACTCATACCACATGTGCTGGAAAGGCTGTGTGTGTTTTCCTCGCTCACTGTCTCCATACTCCCCCCAATTTCCCTTTCCCCTCTCTCTCCAAGTGTATGTGACAAGCTGGAAGGGACAGTCAGACACAGCATCTCCATAACAAAGCATTATTACCTCTCGCTGGTCAGACACTCAGTCAGACTGAGAGCAAAAATATAAGAGAGAGAGAAAGAGTGTGACTGACTGCTGTACAGTCAGGTGTGTGTGTTTGTGTGTGTATTTGTGTTGCGTGATTGACAGGTGTGTTGTGTTTGCCAGAGGCCAACTGAGATTCAGATACATGGTAGAGCCAGACGAGTCGCTCAGAGAAACAGAGAGAGATACAGATGGAGAGAGAGAGACGGAAAGAGAGCGAAAGACAGAAAAGAAAGGACAAAAAAGCATGTGAGAGGTGACTAGATGCGAGTCAGAGTGAAAGAGAGAGGTCACTTCCATTTTTCTGCTATTTTTTCCTCTTCACAGGTTGTTAATTCCCCCATGCTATGCCTGTTGGTCGCTATGCTTTAGCACTTTATCTATTGTTAAAGGTTAGATGTGTTAAAATGATGAAATACTTTCTCTTATCCCAGTTTAAATGAAAAAATGAAAGCAAAAATAGAGTTGGGTTACTTTTAGTCTTTCTATTAGGTTTAAAGTCATCTATATGCTAATGACCTACTAAAAATTGACAAAAATACTACTTGAACTATAATTTGGCTATACTATCCACCTTATTTTTAAGTCCAGTTTTTAACTGGAATGTGCAAAGATTTCAATGTCAGCCGATGACAGTTATTTTAGTTTACAGTCTGTTCTGCTGTTTGAGGTTGTAAACTCCCATTTTTCACTGTATTTTAGTAGTAGTTATTTATTTTTATTGCCATGTCAGCAATAAAACTATGACTATCTATGGCAAAAACTGAGTTGGAATAATGCAAGAGTTACAAACAAAAAAATAAATCCAAATAAACAAAAATACAACAAGGTAAAATTATACAATATTTTTTAAATTAACATATGATAAGAAAATCTAAAATCTTTTCATGTAAAATCCTTCTAAAGTCCCTGAGTGAGTGTACGTAATGAAAAAAGTTTTCTATTTGCATTAAAACTGGGACAGTACAATAAAATATGTACTTGCAGAACATGCATAGAGTTGGGTCTTCATCATATTTTAATTTATTATCTTAATCATTAACACACTGGTTTGTAGTGCAAATAGTTTTATCGTTGATTGTACTTTGTTATTCTAGAAATGGTTTAGTATAGTGGCTAATAAAGAAATACGTACATTCACAAGAAATACCTTACTTCCGCATTGAAAAAAAAGTGCAAAATAAACAATTTACCAGACAAACATGTTTAAAATTCAGTCTTTCTCTTCTGGGAGAACTGACAAAAATACTTATGACTCATCCTGCACTGCACTGATTTTTGTCCAATCAAATGTTCTTTAGAATGAGAATGTCACACCCCCTAAAACCACCTGCAGCCAACTAGCAAATAGAATTAGTTAGCCAACTATTGGCTTTAAAATAAATAAATACTCACAAACCCTTTGATATTTCCAACACAAACGTCCAGTTTCAACAGGAAACATAGGGATTGTGATTTTCTTTCAAAATACATAAACAACTCTAAGTATTGAGTTTGTGCAGTAGCTTGATTTCCCTGAAAAAGTGTAAACATGTCACTGTCACATCGTGACCAGCCTGACATGGCAACAGTGGCTAAACCAGTAGTGTGAGTTTGGGGCGGGGCTATCTGTTTGACTGACCAATAGCAGACAGTTTGGGCAAACCTGTTTTAAAAAAAAAACAAAAAAACCCCATTATTTTTGCAAATATCGTTTGATGCTGCAAAGAAATTACACAGTGTTAAACTTTGAATACAGGATGGCTCAAAAAATTAGCTCTTTGACCGAAACAAACTTCTTTTGTTCTTTTAGATAAAAAAACATCTTTGAATTTAAACAAACACAGCTGTTTTTGCATCCAGCACTCAGGGTGCGTGAAAACAATTCAGTGAGCGAAAAAACAGAGAGGAAAAAAAGAGATGTTTTCTCACAAGTCCACAGAGAATCCCGTGTGAGTGTTCCTCCTGAGGCTGAGCAGGCATGAGCTAACAGATTGGTAAAAAGTTAAGACACGGCTGGATCAGACATCAGGATTGTTTTTGGAAAGAAATTGGGACTGAAATTCCCTGATAGGATTTGGAGATCTTTTATAAGGGGAAACAGTCTATCAGCTTGCTCAAACTACAGCTGTGTGGGAAAAAAAAAAAAAAGAAAAAAAGAATTGTTTGCTGTGTCTTGGCCTGTGACCAATCAGATGGCTCTAATTTGCGTATGAGTAGTGGAAGCATGTGGTGATGCTGGCTCGAGGACTGCAGCATGTGATGGAGGAAACACGTCTACATCAATGACGACCCATCTCTGTAACTACGAGGCTACAATCTAAAACCTTTTGCCCTCTAAAATCCATCCGTGTTTAAATTTGAATGCATTTAAGAATGCCTGTCTTTGGAAACATACACCGCTTTCAGTGCACTTATGGAGAACGTTATCCATAATAGATCAAAAGCGAACCAGCACATAGGACTTTTTAGAAGATTCTTGCACGACTGTCATAAATTTTTCTCTGAGGACTGAGCTGCTGCACTGCATCGTGAATAGAGTTTGTGATGCTGGTTCAATCTTCAATAAATGTTTTAAACTACTCTACGACAGTAACACTTATGAGTTTACGTGATTAAAATAGTAAAAGATACTTAAAGATGTAGTACAGCATTGTATATATTAAGTGCTCTCTCATGTAATACATATTTAATGGGAATGACTGTGGGTCTGGGTTTTATGTCACTCACTTTTTGCAGACGCCGTAGTCAGAACAGCGACTGAGTGGAACGCGAATCACGCAACTTGAGAACGCCACAAATAGGGCATGATGGTCCTTGTCCAACTCCAATCCCAGAATCCTCCGGTCCTCACCACGCACATTACACCTGTGGAGAGAAATGGCGCTTTGCGTTGGTATGCCATTTTTATGGCAGTTATTAAAGAGGGTCCAAAAGATACGTACATAAACATTATTACTAATAAAAGTTGTTTCAGAATTGCATGTTATCATCCTACTTCCATTTTCTGAATGCATGGAATAACTGGATTATCCAGTAAATTTCACAAAATGTGCTGTATACAACAAAAGTACGGTGCATGGAATACTGTATCCCATAATGCAATGCAAAACGTGACCTTCAATTTGTAGTGTGATAAACAAACTGAAAGCAATTTCAGCAATAATTGTAAACTTGTAAGCAACAGGGTTATTATTGTTAACTGAAACCATAAAAAATAAACATTAACTAAAATTAAATAAAATACAAAAACAACAACAACAACAACAACAACAACAACAACAAACAACAACAACTTTGTGCCAAGGCAATATTTCACATTTTCATTCATTGTAACAATGTACCAAAATGACTAATAATAAAAATTAATAAAGACTATCTAAACATAAAAAAATAACAAAAATACTTAAACTTTAAACATGGAGTAGTCATGTCCTTAAATCACAATATGCTTTCATTTTATGGAAAAGAGCAGCTCTGGATTCTTATCTTATTTCGTGTTCGAAAGGATACTGAAAGTGGTTTTAAAGGAGGTCGAGGTAAACCTTTCTCTCTAATGGAAGAAAAAGCAATCCCCAATAAAGAAAAGAAGTAAAAAGAAAAACGCAATATAGAAAGAAATCCAATATGTGTGTCACACAGATGAGTCACCCCCATCCAGTTGATTGAAGAAGGTCATGCCGTAAAGGTTGACTGTAATTCACCTTCCTCAGTATCTGTAATAATCAAAATAAATCCTGTGCATCATGTAAAGTGTCGTTCCCAAAGGCTAACTTTTACATGAGGTGGGGTTTTCAGGGGAAAAAGTGAGCAATGCTGCATGAAGATGTGGTCACATTTTGTTGTGGAACTTGTGAGTCTCAGCTGGAGTTGAGGCTGGTTGTCAGATACACAAGAGGAACACAAACATGGGCGAGATCCCAGGAGTACAATTACAGCTCCACACGTACCATCCGTCCCATTTACTGCAGGAGAGATTCTCTCTTAATCAAACGCCTCTGTCGACATTGAGTTTGGGGTTATGTGTGTGCATGTTTATATTTGCCTGAGACTTGTCAATGAGTGTGAAGTGCATGAAAAAGAGCTGAAGTGAAGATGTGTTTGTAAAGAACCTTCTAGGTGAAGTTGTGTTTGCTCAGACAAGTGACATTTTATCTGTTGCTTGGTTTTCTGCTCTGGGTCGACCTAAAATCCCTTTACGGCAAGTCAGTCCACTCAGCAGCCATTTTGGTACAGCTCTTATCTACTTGAATAAAAACTGAAATATCTGAAACGGGTTTCAATAACATATTTCAAATAATCAATAAAAATGGACAACTGCAACAACAATTTTGTGTCTTCATCACAATTCACAATAAAAACTCACTAAATTCACCCTATTTCTCAGGCTTGTCTGGTTCATGTGTATTCTAGAATAAACTCTATCAAAATGCAGATCAGCACCAGAGCCATAGCCTCATGGGCAGTGCTCTGACATATGGTTTAGCAGTGCCTCGGGCAACTCGAGTTTGAGTCCTCGAGATCTTTTCCCAGTCCTGTTCCCCTCTCTCCTCTCCCTTTGTTTCCAGTTTGTCTCTTAGTATCCAATCATACTATCCCACTTTTTCAGCAGCCTTGGCTTTGGAAGCATTTCTCCCATAGGGGTTAAAAAAAGTATCTGTTGAGATATGTGAATCACTACATTACAAACTTTAATTTGAAGCTAAAATGTATTGGGATATTAAACACAACAAAAGGTACAACACTGCGTACTACAGTCCCAACAAACACTGTGAATTAAAAAACAATGAGAAAAGAACTGAATTAAAAACAAAGGAGAAATACACACACACACACACACACACACATATGTATGTATAATATTATATATTATATATATATATATATATATATAAAATATATTTTATTTTTATTGACATCATTTGCAGTGCTTTCTCTGCAATGGGTGGACACTAAAGTATTCTGATTTTCATGTTGTGATTCTCTGATTAGTGGAGATTACTTAAAAACTAAGTTAAAATAATGCAGTTTCATGGCTTCAACAAAACCTTACTGTATATAATTGGTTACCAACGCTCATAGTAGGTCTGTCTTTAATGGCTGAAAGTTGTCATAAAAAAATAGATCTCCATCTATGGAGATTTTTACTTCCTGAATTTGACTGCTGCATGCCATTGTAGCCCTTTCCACAGTGAAAACTTAATGGTCCAAAATTCTACATACCTGCATATTAAACAACAACAAAAAAATTTTTTTTTTTTTTTTTTTTTTAGTTTTCAGTGTGGGCGGACAAAATAACATGTATCATGTCACAACAAAGGAGTGTGTGCATGCAATATAACTCACTTGTTGGGGTTGTAAACATCTATGTCCTCCAAAACCTGCGTGCTGTAGGTGGAGTTTGGGTGCATGCTGGCAAGAATCTTCAGGACTCGTCCGTTTTCTGAACCCAGAAACAGAACCGTGTAGTTCTTATATGGGCCAGCTGCTGTGTCCACAGCGATCTGGGTCAGCTTGAACCTACATCAGGAACATAAGCTAATTAGTCAACAAAACAAATCACAAACATGTCTTTCCATCACAACACTAAATGCTTATTTATTCTCCAGCACTAATAACGGTTGCCTCCTCTCTGGAGAAAGAGATGCAGATGTTAAGAAAACAACTGGAGAAGTAAGTAGTGCTAAAATAATGAGTGGTCGAGTGTATCATTTCTATTGGAGCATGTGTGTTTGTGTGTGCGTACCTGCTGGTGGTTCGTGTGAAGCAGGGTCGGGTGTTGACAGACGGTACAGCCTCATCCATTAGTGGATAAGACTTAATGAACGTAAGAGTTTCATCAGGGAAATCTGTGGAGGACTTATAACTAGCAGCGGGGCCGTCACCAGCACAGGACCCCGGCCTAGAGAGAGATAGAGATAAAAAAAAAATATATATATATATAGACTTCTACCTGCACAGACTTTTCCCATGAAGCCTCATGGAAATGATTTGCAAAAACAGCTCACACACACACAATTAACAAGAACCATTCCAACCATCTGCCACTGTTAAATAAAAGCTGTTTTCGGAGTCCATCGGGCCAAACAGGCTGCTGTCACAGCTCCAGAGAACAGGTCCAGGCATATCACGCAGAGCAAGATGACGAGGAAGTCTATTCTTTGTCATTTGTGTGTATGTGGCGTGTTATATTTGATTTGTTTATTAATGCATGCTTTTGTGTGATATTTTCATCTTACTCTAGGGATAATGCATTTACTTTTTCAAACAAACACAGTAAAAACAGTAATAATGTGAAATATTATTACAATTTAAAATCTCTGTTTTCTTTACATTTTAATGTGCTAACTTGGTGCTCAACCATTTCTTTTTGTTATAAATGTTTAAACAGTTGTGTTGCTTAATATTTTTGTGAAACTGAGGTGTTACAGAATTTTTCAGATGAATAGAAAGTTCAGAAGAACAGCATTTATTATTATAGAACTTGACGCATTCTTCCTTATTACTCTGTTTTATTTCTCTTATTATTGACTGTTTACTATTTGAAGACTACACTCCATTGTCTTAATATAATTAATGTGTGACCAGTCATAAGGGTCATTTTTTTTCAAATTACGATTTATACATCCGAGACCTGAATAAATAAGCTTTCCATTGATGTATGGTTTGTTAGGATAGGACAATATTTGGCCGAGACACAACTATTTGAAAATCTGGAATCTGAGGGTGCAAAAAAAATCAAAATACTGAGAAAATCTCATTTAAAGTTGTCCAAACGAAGTTCCTAGGAATGCATATTACTAACCAAAACGTACTTTTTAAAATATTTTTACGGTAGGAAATTTACAAAATATCTCCATGGAACATGATCTTTACTTAATGTCCTCATGATTTGTGGCATAAAAGAAAAATCGATCATTTTGACCCATACAATGTATTGTTGGCTATTGCTACAAATATATCCGCGCTACTTAAGACTGGTTTTGTGGTCTAGGGTCACATATTTATAATTATTTTAAAAGTATTTACTGATATTAGTATCAAATGGATTGCGATAACTAGGGATGCACGATATTTATCGGACAGATAAATTATCGACCGATATGGGTGAAAATGACGTCATTTTTATTGCTCCGATAAATAAATGAAATCCGATAACTAGATCCGATAAAGCACGCTTGCTGGTAAATCAATCAATCAGTCTGACTTATCTGAGACTCATCCTCTTTCCGAGTGCTTTCAGCTTTAAACTGCAGTGACTCTCAGCTTGAGTACTCAAAACAAATCATCATTTGTGAACATGTCTCGCCGGTCTGGAAGTTTTTCTCGGTGGCAGAGGAGGACAATGCCATTGCTATTTGCAACTCATGTTCAGCAAGGATTCCCGAGAGCAGGAAAAAAGGCGAGGGTTGTGACGGTGAGAAAATTTTCCCACCGGTTAATCGACGTGTGACAACACCAGTAATACCGGTATCACCATGGTGGGGGGTCGTTTGAGTTTTCCCTCTTTTCCTTACTTTCCTTCGGTTTTAAATAGCTTGAAAGCTCTGTGCACGTTTTACTTTCGCTTTCAAATTAGCGGCAATTCAGCATCAAGCAGTTGTTTGTTTTTAGTTCGCTTGAGTTTTCCCTCTTTCCCTCTGCTTTTAAATAGCTTGTAAAAGCACCGTCCGCATTTTACTTTCAGTTTTAAATTTGCGGCAATTCGGCATCAATTGCTTGAATTCAATTCAAGAAACAACAAAATATAGCTAGAACATATAGCTAACTTTTATTAACAAAACGAATAAAAATACATCATGCTATATGTCTAATATAAAATAACAAATAACTTACAAATTTTAAATAGGTAGGCCTAACCTATACAAAACTGAAAGACTGAGGAACAAATAATTATAAAACCTAGAACGTTTATTAGCGATTAAGAAAGTTTGGAGGCACGGACTGCATACACCTTGATGTAAAATAATGGGAAAAATATCACAGTTTAAATAAAATAAAAATCAGAAAATACTGTGGAACCAAATAAATTGTGGTGCCTAATACAAAAAATAAAAACATTTGAAGAGTCAGGACTGATGTTTGCTATTATAGTTAGGCCAGAGCTACTAAAATATCAGTTTCATCAGTGCATCTTAGATTTTGTATTCTCCTGGGTGCACAAACTGCAGATTATATGAAAATTATAATATATAAAATATGAACTTATTGGTTATCGGTATCGGCCACGAGAAGGACTTAATTATCGGTTATCGGTATCGGTTAATTTTTCATATCGTCCATCCCTAGCGATAACCCTTCATGCCTCACCGTGGTTTGGGCACCATTTCATCAGGAACTGGGGTCCAGGCTGACTCGCTGTTTCGCTGCTCCTTAAACTTCCCATTAAACACTTTTTCTATGTCATCCATGTAGAACGCACATACAGCAGAACCGGTGATGCTGAGGAGATAAAAGCTTTGTTGGATGTTTTTTCTAAACAAACTCTCATTCCAACAAACTACTCATAAGCAGACCAAATGGACTGAATTTAAATAAATTAAGGCTATTGTTGAAGTGTGTATGGAAATACAAATCATATTGTGGTGAGACTCCGTACCTGTTGGCTTGAGTGGTAAAGACGCCTAACACCGCAGGCCTGTGGTTGATCTGCATGACATTGGTTAATGACTGAAGAACGTCAAAGTAGAAAAACGAATCGCCCGGAACCGAACAGTTTAACCGGGCTTTCAGGAAAGACGTCCAGTAGCGCTCTAGAACCCTTGGAGAGCCGCCGTTATCATTCTTACACACGCGAGCGACCCGAGAGAACACCACCTGGAGTAACGTAAAAAAAAATGAGTGGAAGTGAGAGACATTTTTCAGACCTACATTGGCAAATAGTTTGTTCTTGTTGGCGTTACCTGAAAATGAGAAAAAAGGGTCACACTTTTTTTTAAGGTTTAATTATCGCTATTAACAAACCATTAACTATAACTTTTGCTTTAATAAAATACTAATTTGCTGCTTATTAATATTTAGTGCGGTAGTTGTTAAGTTTAGGTATTGGGTAGGATTAGGGATGTATGGTCTTGCAGAATGTGTGCTTTATAAACACTAATAAACAGTCAATATTTTAATAATAGGCATGCTAATAAGCAAATAGTTAATAGAGAATTGGTCCCTATTGGATAAAATGTTTCCAAAAAAATAAAAATAATAATAAATAAAATAAAATTAATAACTACTCTGAAAACAAATCTTAATAGTTGATGCAATTTTTCTTCAAGTAAATGTATCTTCTTTTAAGGATGTTTACATACTTTTTCTTGGACGAATATAATGATTAGGAAAAAGTGTTTTTGCAGTATACTGAAGAAATAAACTGAAGTGTCTGACCTTGCCAAGGGTGGTGTACTCTACTGCAATCTCGCTGAGAAAGAAGTAGATGTAGTTCCCGTACTCAATGGCATGAAGAAAATGAGGCTCTAAACAAACAAAGACATGATTAAAAACTTAAAAATACTAAAATTATACAGAAAATAAATGTAGGTATTTGAATAACAGGTGACCCACCTCGTAGCCATTTTGAGTCGTATTTTACGGTGCGCAGGACAGGACTGCTTTCTCCTAAACTTCGGTAAATTACTGCATCACTTGCTAGAAAATCTGTCATTGTGGCTGAATAAAAGTCACCGCCTGGGAAGTGAGGTGAGAAATAAGTATTGATAAATCAAAACAACACAAACCCCACACAGCGGAGCTAAGCTCAGTTCAGTTCAGTGTGTATATGGTACAAAGAGGAAAAAAAGAGAGACGCGTCTCATCTCCCGCATGTCCCTTTTGAATCTCTGTGCTTCTGTGATCACTGCTGTCTCACTGCGACTTCCTGCGCTTTGTAAAATGTCAGTGGAACACTAGTGAGATTATAGGAGATTTTGTGTCTTCCTCCCCAGACGGCTGGTGCTCTGCCAACTCACCGGCAAACAGGCCAACGTTGGACTGGCGGGATTCGAAAGGGCAACGGGCTTGACCGACCACCTCCTCTCCGTCCTGCTCCAGAGAAGACATCTGACCAGATAGAGGGAAAAAAATAACCCTTACACACACTGAGCCAACTAAAGAACCCTAGAAATACAACACAAAGACATTTTGAAAAATGTTCAAGCAATTCCTTTTAGATTTGGACCCCACTGACGTTCATTGTTTGGGCAAAAAGACGTGAGGGCGAGTAAATGACAGAACATTCATTTTTTGGATGAATTGTCTCTTTAATATTGTCAATTCCGATTCAGAATCTTTTGAGAAAGAATTGTGATGCACTGGTGAATTGTTTACAACTAAAGTGAAAAATATTTGGTTGTAAAACAATTTTCATTTAGAAATTGCTGGTAAATTTCACAAATAATTATTGTAAAACATAATTTCTTGTAAAACATACCTTTCCTTACAGTACCATTATAAATACCATGTTTTAAATACTGGTTGGTGGTTTTTGCATAGACTTTTGGGAGCTTGAAATCCAGTGTTGTATAAATGTTTGTGGACTGGTGGGTGGTGTGTGTTCCATGGTTGTTTTGTTTTGTTCCTCTTTGGGAACTGTAGGTGTGAACAGTGTGCTAGTTTCTCTTGTTAGTCAGAGGCAGAGCAGAAGCTCCCGACCTGTGGTGTTCACAGAAAAAAAAACAGCGTGCTAACTGCCTGTGTTGGGTGACGCACACATATATGTGTACAAATCCACACAGATATTCACCCTGCAGGGCTAGAGACGTCCTCACAAAGATGGCTGGATTACATACACACACACACACACACACACACACACACAAACACATTTAGCAGTGCGGCTGAGAGGGTCCTATGGGCATTCTGGCATTCAGGGTCACATTGTGTGTCATCCCTACCGGATTAACACCTACTGAACCAGCTGAAGCTCACCGGCCCTTACACTGCCCTGTAACTCACAGGGATAGAGAAGAATAGAGGGGAAATAAAGCAGGAACAGCACTGGATTGGTTCTTTGTCAAAGAGTGACCATCTATACAATTCTATTGAGGAAAGTCTGTTTGTTTGTTTTATGTGTCCGTTTATCACTTTAAAAGAAGTATGAATAACCTAAATCCTACTCAAACAGGAGAGTCTGGCAAAAAACAGCAAAAACTGTGCTAGGAATGCTTGATGAAAATTCATATTGATAAGCTAATAGTTAAAATTATACACTCTTCTGTGTAAATTAAAAGTAAAACACTAAAAACAAGAAACTGACCATCATTTTAAATGTTACCAGTGAATTTAGCCATCACAACAACATAACACAGTATGAAAAATATGTATTTAATAATAATAATAATAATAATAATAATAATAATAATAATAATAGTGTGTTTTTCAATGTTAGCAATAGAGCAAGCAATATACTGTATGGCTGAAAGGTTATCTAAATGTAAAAATATGGGACTTGACCATATACAAAAAAATAAAAAATAAAATATGAGATACCGATAAATAGAAAAAAACAACAACAAAAAACAAATATATCATGCCTCTCAAAAGAAAATGTACATTACGGATGCTTTTGGTGCAAGAATCCCTGAATAACATAAACAGACACCAGAAAATAAGCATGTACAAAAAAAAAATACTCAATATTGGCCAATACCGATAACTTCCAACCGATATGACACAGATATATTGTGTCTCTCTAAAGAAAAAGGATTAAGGATTCTTATGGTGCAAGAATTCTTGACTAACATAAACAAACATTTGGAAATAAGCATGTTCAAATAAATATCCAATATTGACCGATACCGATAAATTCTAAAATCTCTAATATCTAAGCTGACAACCGATATGGTGCCAATATATTGTGCCTCTCAAAAGAAAATCTACATTATGGATACTTTTGTGGCAAGAATTCTTGACTACCATAAATAGACACACACGATATAAGAGTCTAAAATGGCAAATTGAACTTTTCCAAAAGTCTCAAAACTACAATCTCTCCTCAACCTCTCCTTGCACAGTTTTCCAGAAAGTTCTCCACAGTTAATGTGTAACATCTCAAGCTGTGAGTTGAGAGTGAAGGAATGCGTGAGGAGACGAGGCAGAGGAACTGAGCGACATGATTTGCACGATGTGACATATCATCCTTCTCCAGGGCTCTAACAAACCGGCCTTCTCCTCGGAGAGATGCAGAAAAACGAGACGGTGAGCATGGGAAATGGAGACAGACAGAGAGAGAAGCCGAGAGGAGGAGGAAAGAGAGGGATATGGAGGGAAGATGCCTTCAGGGTAAGGTGCATAAATCAGGATCTCCAAAGAGCCTCAAACGGAAAAGTTGAGAGCAGAGCCTCATCCGAGAGTTTAGTTGACTCCCTGCTGGCCTCCTCCGGAGTTTAGTCAGATTTACATGCTCTCTGGCAAACAAACACGCGGGCACACACACACACACACACACACACACAAACACACAACTCAGGAACTGTTCTGCTAATGTTGATGGAAAACCATCATTCACAGAACTGGCCTGATTGCAAATCAAACTAGCGATATGTGGTATATTTATGCAGGTGCTAAATAAAATAATTTTAAGGAGTATAAAAAGTCTTCAAGATTCTAATTAATATTCAAGATTGTTAACGTAATACAAAACAAATTTTATGTCACATTTTCAAGTGGGATTGACTGAATTGGTGAAAACCTATGACATTATTGATTAATTTTAAAGAAAATTCATTCCATGGACATTTTAAAAAAGAAACTAAAAAGGGTCATTTTGATTCAAGCTGCCTAAAGCGTAATATGATTAATTTGAAAAACTATTAGCAAATAAGTAACAATTGATGAGTGACTACTACATAAACCAGCAATTAAAATTTTGAAATCATTAGGGTTTTTTTTTTAAATAAATGTAATAAATCACTTCTTGTTCTCACATCAGACAATTCAGGCAGTAATAGTAATAATCATCTGAGCGAATTATAAAGTCACATGACATTTTTCCAATGAATCCAGGAATTTATTCAGTAAATGCATCTCTATAAGTTTATGCATAACAAATAGTAGTCAGACATCTAAGCGATTTATTCAGTCACATGACTTGAAGCAATGTCACATGTCAGTTTTGTCACACATCTAAGAATTTATTCAGTAAATGCGTTTCTACCATAGTTTAAGCATTCATATTCTTTCCAAAGAAATAAAAATAGCAATCAGTCATATTAATTTAAATAATAGCAGCCCATAATCAGGTCAAATTATTAAGTCACATGACTGGAAGAAAAGTCACGTGACATTTAGAACACGCATCTAGGAATTTATTCAGTAAATGCATTTCTACCGTAGTTTATGTGCATGACTAATAAAACTTTTATCCACCTTAACTTTTAATGTGCATTTTAATAATTTTATTTGCCTCTTGGTAGAGATGTAACGATTCACTCAACTCACGATTTGATTCAATTCACGATTTTGAGTTCACGATTCGATTCAAGTCACGATTTTTTTTTTACAAAATGAGATTTAAGACAAATTATAAATTAAATGTGTCCTTTTATTATTGCTTGGACAAAATGCAGCATGTTTCTTTGTGAAATTGAAATATAACACTATAATAATATACTAATATAGCACTTGCATATTATTGCTCTTTTGTTGGTTTTGATTGCTTCTATTCTCCTCATTTGTAAGTTGCTTTGGATAAAAGCCT
>JAFVLL020039744.1:78684-90377 GCA_021397915.2 Tor tambroides | reverse complement strand
GCCTAGCTATGTTTACAGTGTTTATTATAATGTTTGTAAACATTTTGCGTCGCATTAGGCCTATTTCTGAATGAAATAATAAAATGTGACTTATACGCGACTTTTCTCTCTCTCTCTCTAAAAACCGCAATTTTTTATATGCATAGCATATTTTAACCATGCAGCAAACCTTTTTAAATATTTTGATAAATTACTGAAAAAAATGACTTTTTAAACTGTTTAACTGATTGTATTAATCGGTCAAGGGAAAAAAATAAAAAGAACGAAAATCGGGCAAACATATCGGCCAAAAAAATCGGCATCATATATCGGCCATCGGCTGCCCTGATTTCTAAATATCGGCATCGGCCAGAGAAAAACCCATATCGGTCGACCTCTATTTTTTTTATATATATATATATAGAATATGGTCATGCAGAATATGTGCTTTATAAGCACTAATAAACAGCCAATATGTTAATAATAGGCATACTAATAAGCAACTAGTTAATAGTGAGAATTGGTCCCTACACTAAAATGTTATAAAAAAACAAAAAAAAAACAAAAACAAAAAACCACCTATTAAAAATTTTTATAAACTTAATGACTATTCTGAAAACAAATCTCAACAGTTGATGCAATTTTTCTTCAAGCAAATGTATCTTTTAAGGATGTTTACATTTTTTTCTAGGAAAACAAGACAAATATAATGATTAGGAAAAAGTGTTTTTTGGCAGTATACTGAAGAAATGAACTGAAGTGTCTGACCTTGCCAAGGGTTGTGTACTCTACTGCAATCTCACTGAGAAAGAAGTAGATGTAGTTCCCGTATTCAATGGCATGAAGAAAATGAGGCTCTAAATAAACAAAGGCATGATTAAAAACTTAAAAACTGAAATTATACAGAAAATAAATGTAGGTATCTGAATAACAGGTGACTCACCTCGTAGCCATTTTGAGTCGTATTTTACGGTACGCAGGACAGGACTGCTTTCTCCTAAACTTCGGTAAATCACTGCATCACTTGCTAGAAAATCTGTCATTGTGGCTGAATAAAAGTCACCGCCTGGTAAGTGAGGTGAGAAATAAGTATTGATAAATCAAAACAACACGAACCCCACAAAGCGGTGCTCAGCTCAGTTCAGTTCAGTGTGTATATGGTACAAAGAGGAAAAAAAAGAGAGATGCGTCTCATCTCCCACATGTCCCTTTTGAATCTCTGTGCTTCTGTGATCACTGTTGTCTCACTGCGACTTCCTGTGCTTTGTAAAATGTCAGTGGAACACTAGTGAGATTATAGGAGATTTTGTGTCTTCCTCCCCAGACAGCTGGTGCTCTGCCAACTCACCGGCAAACAGGCCAACGTTGGACTGGCGGGATTCGAAAGGGCAACGGGCTTGACCGACCACCTCTTCTCCGTCCTGCTCCAGAGAAGACATCTGACCAGATAGAGGAAAAAAAGAACCCTTACACACACAGTGCCAACTAAAGAACCCTATAAATACAACATAAAGACATTGTAAAAATGTCTATTCAATTCCTTGTTTAGGGCCCTATGATTTTTTAAAAACGTGGATGGAATCACAGAATCCAGGCATAAAAATGGAATTTACAGTATAACACGGAATGCCAAATCTTGGATGAATAAATCAAAAGTAGGTCAGTACACTTAAATTAAAACGTGATATAGACTAGTGTCTGTGAATATTAAGCTGCAAAATACTATTTAAATATATTACTTAATGCAATGATGGTACTACCAATACTACTAATAATAAAATGATTATTAAAACATTATTTTTAAGGAATATTTACCAGGAAAATTATTTACCGGAATTTATTTACAAGAAAAATGGAAATACACAACACAGTATTTCTGGGGGGAAGAAAAAATTTTTTTTTTTTTTAAATAAAATCAATTATTTAAAGATGCTTTCAATTATTAAAATTTAATGAAACATTAAAATGGAATCCAGAAAATTCATGGAAAACAGAAATGGTCAAAATAAAACTAGATTTGAGAAAAAATAAAACATATTTCGTATTCGTATTTCAAATGTAATTTTTGTTAAACTTTTAATAAGTTTGTTAAAATTGGTAAGTTTCATGATTTCAATCAATTAGACATGCTTTTTGATTAATAAAATTTAGTTCAACCATTAAAACAGACTCTAGAAAAATTAAAACTGAAAATACAGAATCCCAAAAAATTAAAATGGGAAAAAAAAAAAAAAAAAAAAAATTGGAAAAAATAAAACTGAATTTAGAAAAAAATAAAATGGCTTTCATAGGGCCCTACGTGTTGATTTGGTTGAATTGTCTCTTTAATACTGTAAATTTTCAGAATCTTTTGAGAACGAAATGTGGTGCATTGGTGAATCATTTACAACTAGAGTGAAAAATATTAGGTTGTAAAACAATTTTCAAAAATTCGAAATTGCTGGTAAATTTCACAAATAATTCTAAGTACGTTTCTTGTAAAACATACTGCAATAATCTTTATTTACAACTCTGAAAAACCTTTCATTACAATGTTGTTATAAATGGCATGTTTTAAATACTGGTTTGTTCACAGACTTATGGGAGCTGCATGATGGGAGTTGTATAAATGTTTGCGGACCAGTGGGCGGTGTGTGTTCCATGGTTGTTTTGTTTTGTTTCTCTTTGGGAACTGTAGGTGTGAACAATGTGCTAGTTTCTCTTGTTAGTTAGAGGCAGAGCAGAAGCTCCTGACCTGTGGTGTTCACAGAAAAAAACAAAACAGCGTGCTAACTGCCTGTATTGGGTGACGCACACATATGTCTACAAATCCACACAGATATTCACCCTGCAAGGCTAGAGACATCCTCACAAAGATGGCTGGATTACACACACGCACAAACACATTTAGCAGTGTGGCTGAGAGGGTCCTATGGGCATTCTGATATTGAGGATCACATTGTGTGTCATCCCTACCGGATTAACACCTACTGAACCAGCTGAAGCTCACCAGCCCTTACACTGCCCTGTAACTCACAGGGATAGAGAAGAATAGAGGGGAATCAAAGCAGGAACAGCACTGGATTGGTTCTTTGTCAAAGAGTGAGCATCTATACACCTCTATCAAGGAAAGTGTGCCTGTTTGTTTGTTTTATGCATCCGTATATCACTTTAAAAGAAATATTAATAACCTAAATCCTACTCAAACAGGAAAGTATGGCAAAACACAGCAAAAACAATGCTAGGAATGCACCAATATAAAAATTCTCAAAGATACTGATAACCTAATAGTTAACATTATACACTATTCTGTTTAAATAAATTAAAATAAAACACAAAAACCTAGAAATTAACCATCATTTTAAATGTTACTACTGAATTTAGTCATCACAACATACAGTATGAAAAATATGTATTATATTTAATAATAATAATAATAATAATAATAATGTGTTTTTAAACCTTAAACAAGTGATAGATGGCCATAAAGGTTAAAAATATGGGAAATGAGCATATACAAAAAATAAATAAAATATAAGATACCGATAAATAGTAAAAACAAATAACAAATATATCATGTATCTCCAAAGAAAATGTACATTACAGATGCTTTTGGTGCAGGAATTCTTGAATAACATAAACAGACACTGGGAAATAAGCATGTACAAAAAATATTCAATATCAGCCAATACCGATAACTTACAGCCGATAGGACAGATATACTGTGTCTCTGTAAAGAAAAAACTAATTAAGGATGCTCATGGTGCAAGAATTTTTGACTAACATAAACAGACATTGGGAAATAAGCACGTACAAATAAATATCCAATATTGACCAATACCGATAAATTCTAAAATTCTCTAATATCTCAGCTGATAACCGATATGGCACCGATATATTGTGCCTCTCTAAAGAAAACCTACATTAGGGATACTTTTGATGAAAGAAATCTTGACTAACATAAACAGACACTGGGGAAAATGTGTTATGATAGCAAAATAGCAATTTTAACTTTCCCAAAAGTCTCAAAACTACAGTCTCTCCTCAACCTTTCCTTGCACAGTTTTCCAGAAAGTTCTCCACAGTTAATGTGTAACCTCTCAAGCTGTGAGTTGAGAGTGAAGGAATGCGTGAGGAGACGAGGCAGAGGAACTGAGCAACATGATTTGCACGACGTGACATATCGTCCTTCTCCAGGGTGCTAACAAACCGGCCTTCTCCTCGGAGAGATGCAGAAAAACGAGACTGTGAGCGAGGGAAATGGAGACAGACAGAGAGAGAAGCGGAGAGGAAGAGGAAAGAGAGGGATATGGAGGGAAGATGCCTTCAGGGTAAGGTGCATAAATCAGGATCTCCAAAGAGCCTCAAACGGAAAAGTCGAGAGCAGAGCCTCATCCGAGAGTTTAGCTGACTCCCTGCTGGCCTCCTCTGGAGTTTAGCCAGATTTACATGCTCTCTGGCAAACAAACACATGGGCACACACACACACACACCGCTCAGGAACTGTTCTGCTAACGTTGATGGAAAACCATCAATCACAGGACAGGCTAGCGATATGTGGCATATTTGTGCAGGAACGAAATAAAATCATTTTAAGGAGTAAAAAAATTCTTCAAGATTTTTAAAGATAATACAAAACAACATATTTTGTGAAATTTTTGAGTGAAAGAGAATATTTAGTGGGAGGGACTTATTTTTGTCAAGTAAGTGACTTGATTGGTTAAAAGTTATGAAAACCTATGATATTATTGGTTAATTTTAAAGAAAAATTAATACCATGGACATTTTAAGAAGAAACTAAAAGGAGTCATTTTGATTCAAGCTCTCTTTAAAAAAAGAAAGCGTAATATGATTAATTTGAAAAACTATTGATGACTGACTACTACATAAACCAGAAATTAAAATTCTGAAGTAACCTTTTTTAAAATTAATGTAATAAATGTAATAAATAAATAAATGTAAAAAAATTGTTCTTACATTAGACAGTTCTGACAGTAATGAGCGAATTAAGTCATATGTAATTTTTGCCAATGAATCCAGGAATTTATTCAGTAAATGCATCTCTATCATAGTTTATGCATAATGTAATAATGTAAATAACAGTAGTCAGTCGTCTAAGCAATTTGTTCACATACATGAATTGATGCAAAATCACATGTCAGTTTTGTCACACATCTAAGAATTTATTCAGTAAATGTGCATCTACCATAGTTTATGCACTCATATTCTTTCCAAAGAAATAATAGCGATCAGTCATCTAAATTAAATAATAGCTGCCCATAAACATCAAGTCTCGAAGAACAGTCACATGACATTTAGAATATGCATCTAGGAATTGATTCAGTAAATGCATTTCTACTGTAGTTTATGTGCATGACTTCTCACTGAATAAAACTTTTATCCACCTTAATTTGTAATGTGCATTTTAATAATTTTATTTGCCTCTTGGTGCTTCCATCCAGCATTTTTTAGGCATTATCCCAAAGTACATGTAAACCTGGTTAATGCCTGACTAATATGCGTTAACATTGCTCATTGCAACTGTAGAAAAATGCTTAGTTTAGCCAACAACCAGCATTGGTGGGAGAACACAGAACTCCCTCACAGCAAATTCAGCTTGTAAACAGGTATGACACGATATGTATTCATTTCTGAGAAGCAGCAGGGGTATATACATTTTTGAACAGGCCTAATATCCAATTTAATTTTAATGCTGACAAATTTAGGTAAACGTGCGCATGTAGACTGTCAGTTTTGATTCTGCAAAGGGAAGCTTTAGAAATCTGTGCATCTGTAGAAGGTATCAATGGTGTGTAAGTGTGTGTGTGTAAGCGTGTGACAGAAATAGACTCGTCATACCTTGTAGTTGCGACATGTGGGGTTGAACGCATTGGTTCCACATGCAAAGAGAGTTTCATCGTTACGTGGCACCAGCACTTTGATGTAGTTGTAACACTCATCCTGTGAAAGACAAGACACTGGCTTTTACTCACACTATATATAACTCCTGAATGCCACACACACACACACACACACACGCACTGACTCATCTTGAAGCTTACAGCAAGCATCATTACTGACTCTCTTTTTCCTTCACTTCCACACACACAAATTACCATAATCCCTATGCTGAGCTCCAGGATCTGACTCGCTCCCTGAAACTCAGTCTTCAACCAACAATGATATTATAAAAATTGTGTGTTCGCAAATCTACATGTATATGAAGCCACCTGTGGAGAATCACCAGACCGTTTACTGAGCATCTGATGTATACTGACCACAACACAGGAAAGTGCCTTCTTGGTCTGGCAAGCTCTAACCTGATTGGCTGCCTTGACACAATTTTTAGGAATAAGGTTGCAGTTTTTTTCTGACTGATAATTATTTTCATGTTAGGGTCAATAGTTGATAAATGGTCCATATTTAAGTTTTATACTATTTTGGCTAAATACACTAAAATCTAAAATCATCCATTAATCAATATACTGATATATTATGCAGTCCTTTTTTTTTTTTTTTTTTTTAAAATCAGTCCATATATTTTCATAGTTATGTATGTGAAATAACCTTCTGATCACAAAATCTATAATACTTGCGACCATTTCTTCAATGTTTACTGCAAAACTGTTCAAACAGACTGATGTGCCAATATTTAGAACACCAGTCTAATACTGTATAATTTATTTCACATAAATCTGCCTCTAATTGGCACAAAACTGCAGAATGTGGCTGGTCACTTAATATGTCAGTCATGTGGTCTCTTTCTGTCTATGTTGGCCATTCTTTCCCAGAATAAGCTGCAGACCAGACCTGCCGTTTAGATGAAAGTCTGGCTATGCGAGACTAATAACCACTAAACGCAACAGTTGCTGACTTCTATCAACACAATTACAGGGAGAAAGTGAAAAAAGGGCTGTGTACTCACGCTGTTTTTCCCCCTGACTGTGCATTTCTCCACATCCTTTGTCTTCCATGTCAGTTTCTGCCACACAAACAAACACACAATCATAGGCTCATCGCTATTCACAACAGCAGCAAAGGGAAAATCTCATTTACTTCAATAAGCATCACACATAATAAACATAAAAAGGAGGAAAGAGTTAGACAAGGAGGACTGAGCAACAAGAAGGAAGAGAGAGGTCCTTGAGGTTGTTAACAAGCTGAATGTGTGTGTGTGTGTGTGTGTGTGTGTGTGTGTCTGGGTGCTTGCTGGTGTCATTAGGTCAGGCTGTATTGCAGAGATTTACTGGGCCGCCCCATGTCAGCCCACCCAACAGGAACAGCAGGCAATCAACACACACACACACACACATATACCATGACAAGCTAAAAACAACACTCTCACTAACTCAACTATTTGCTGCAGTGACATCTTACTCTCAACAGTTAAGATATTAATGTCAGAGAGACCCAAAAGACGAAAGCAGAAAGACTGAGTGATCTCTCCATAAGCAGACTGCTTCATTAACACTATTACATTTGATAGGACTGCTGTTCATTAACAACACCATATGATGGAAATTTTTTTGATATTTAAAACAAATAAGTACACATACTTCACCATGCAGAACTCAAGTTAACAGCAAAGATTGATCACTTAGGAGGGAAAAACAACAACCTACATTGAATAAGGTGCAAAAATTAATTAAAAGAAAATACCTGAAAATGTATGCTTTCAATAAAAGTACTTTTTCTTCCCTTTTTCAAACAAACGGTAAGTGAAAGCAGAAGCTTAACCTTTTGAAAATGTTGATGCTGAAACCCCATGAGGTCAAGCCAAATTGTATATGAATGGTTTTATTTTCCAAATATTTTATATGAAGCCTGCGATTCACCATTACGAACATTTAGCAAATAAAGTTAAATAAAACAGTTAAATAAAAAACAGTTAAATTTAATATATATATAGGTGACATATTTTATAATTAATAATTCTGATTAATTATTTTCTAATTGATAATTTATTTATTTTTTTAAATAATAATCAATTATAATATTGCTGTACAATTTTAATTGTTTGATACAAAGTCAAGAGTTCTGATGTGTGACAGGCCAAAATACCAATATTTTACCATATTTTAATGGTGCGATACAGTTTTTAAATCTAGTTAGTTTTAATGCCAGCTCACTTTTTGTTATAATTATATTAATTACTGTTATAATCATTGTATTTCATTTGCTATATGAAATTGCATTGAAAAAAAAACAAAAAAAAAAAACAACAAAATCACAAAGCACCAAAATTCAGTATATTTGTTGAAACTGCCAACAGTCTACGGCGGTATGCTACACATTTTAGCACTGTTTTTTTGTGAACCACTCATAATTTAGGCTTGTGAAGAGGCTTTTCAGTAAATGAAACTCACATGCAATGAGCTTAGCTAATCACAATCAGTCCTACAGAAAACCTATAGAAATCCTACAGAATATACAGTAAATAGAAAGCCTATTTAATTCCAAGTGTTATACTGAGAGTGGGAAATGGTTCTGTAAAACTAAATTACGTCTGTTTTTGTGTTAGAGACCTTGACTAACATTTCAAGTGGACCTCAGGGAAAAATAGACAGTGCTATAAAAGTGTAAAATATTCGTCCTTTAAAGCCACCATAAAGAGAATTGCTCATTTGAAAAATGGGATTTCTGAGTGGTCCTTCCCCAAAGACGAATAAAAGTGAATATTTCGACATCACACACTCATGACACTGATCTGAGAGAAAGAAAACATTAGAGATGACTGAAACAGGAAGCTGAGAAAGAGGTGATCTTACCTGTTGAGGGACGATATGCTCCACTGAAGCGCTGAGGTTAATGGCAAAAACGTGATCTCTACAGAGACACAGAGAGAGAGAGAGACAGGAATGCCAATATTCTCATCAAGTATTTGAGCAGCTGAGATTCTTTTTGCCAGTTCTTTCAATAAATAACAATACAGTGCCAATAACACCTTGAGCTGAAATGAAAGGGGCAGAGGACAGCTACAATGACAGTGAGAGAGCGTGAGTGGTGAAGAGACAGACAGAGAGGAAATAGAAGAGGTGAGAGAGGTGTCAGAGAGCGAGCCAACATCCATCTGTCTGCAATCCAGGTCTGAATGAGACTGATTGGCCCAATCACACGACCCTTATCATTAGTGTGTGGGTCTTATCGCTGCGGGCGTCTGGAGAAACAGCACTAGTGTGTACCGATCGGGAGGTCTGGAATTCCCAGTCGATGTTGCATCTTGAATCTTTTGAAATGTGTGTGGCTGTGGTGTTGTGTGCAGTGTGAGCGTGTGATTGAACTGACATGACATACCTCGCAGCAATGTAGACCATGTGGTTAATCCGCAGCATCCTCTGAAAATCCAGCCCCAGTCTGGCGGTGTCGTTATCTGACATGTTCCCCTGGAAACTGGGGTACAGGTAGGTGCCTTCATGACGGAGAGAGAGAGAAAACTGGGTTAAAACCAACTAGAAATGCTCACTGTCGAACATCTTGGTGTCAATGGTGAACCTTTCTAATTAACAATAATTTGTTAACAACAAATAAAATGTGTAAATCGCATCACATTGTATCTACACTTCTTAGGACTATTCTTAAGATTTTAATAATAACATTTTAATAATATTTAACATAATAATATTTTTTTAAAATCAGTATTTGGCTAATTAGCCAATTTTCCAACAATTTTTAAAAAAATACAAAAGTATTTAAAATTGCATTTCTTACTCCAAGTAGTTTGTTTTTCATAAAGCCATAAAGAATATTAATTTACTTCAGAAGCATAACAAATATAAATACATATATACACTGGCGAGCAAAAGTATTTTCATTCCTTTGAAAGAAGTCTCTTATGCTTATGCCAAAAACATAGCAAAAACAGATGTATATTGTGTAATATTGTGCAATATTATTACAATTTTAAATAACTGTTTTCTATTTGAATATATTTTAAAATGCAATGTATTCCTGAGACGTAGAGTATAATTTTCATCAGCCATTAGAAATCATTCTGATATAACAATATGCTAATTTGTTGCTCAAGAAACATTTCTTATTTTTATCAATGCTGAAAACCTTTTTTATTTTTTGCTGCCTATATTTTTATGGAAACTGTAATATACAACCATTGAAAAGTTTGGGGTAAGTACAATTAAATTAAATTAAATAAAAATAAAAATAAAATACTTATATGTATACATATAAATTTAAGATTAATCTTAATTTAAAGCATATTTAAATATTTCTATTGGAAAACAAGACAGAAACTCTGATTACCATTTATTTCCTGTCTCCTGTCTGGGGATCTTGATCAACAACAACCAAAAAAAAAACAAAAAAAAAAACAGCCCTCACACATCAAAACCTGTTTCATGTTTATAATGATTCATATTACAGATCTCATTTTGCTGCAAGCAATGTTGATAAGTGTTTACACTCGCAAACATCATCTGCTAATTAATCTCATTTACACTTAAAAAGATTAATTTCTAGCACAATGTCAAAGATGAGTCATGAGTCACTTTGGCATGCTCTTCTTGCAGAGGCCGAGTGGGTCACACCATTTTCAGACCCGCAGAGACGTCTACAATGACCTGTAGGGACCTTTCATTTGCACGTCTGCTTAGAAAAAAGTAGCAGCCACAGGGTGACAAATATGACCTTGGGGTGAAAAGAAAATCTTTTAGTGATTCCTGTTACTACAGTTATTCAGCGATTATGAAGCTGTGTATTGTTAGTGTTTCTCTTGTGCTTGGCAGACCACAGGTGGCCGCAGCCGGAACCGACGCTCACTCTGATGTTCAGGAACTACAGTAAACAAACATGTAAGGGTAAAATTGGAGCTGAAACTTCACGCTCTTCTCAAAGACACTGACTGGGTAAACACCATCATCTGATCTCGGCAGGATCATCGCTCAATAAAGATCACCCAGAGCGTCTGCATCTCAACATAGAGCCAGAGCCAATGAACTAGTGATATGAGAAAGAAAATTCAATCCGCACGACTCTCACAAGTCTGAAAATCACTGCATGAACTCACTGCATGAGAATGAATATTCTAGAATTCTCAGCTTTAATCTTCAATATAATTCAAGATTATTCAACCAAACTGCAGTTATAAATTTTAAAGGCAGGAATACACTTTTTTAAAATGTTCTTAGATTTTGAAACACTAAGCATCATACATTCGCCATACTGCAAATACTCTAAACGACTGAGGATCATTGACTACCAAAATTTCAAGTCACGAAACATGACAAATAAAAACAATGTGTTCTAAAATTGCCTCAAAATATCAAACATGTTTGACATATCTGACACAAGGTGATTTTCTGTCAAATCTGTTGATTCCAACTGCCCCAAATCTGCTGACTGGCAACTAGCATCAACTCCACCAGACTGCAAATTGGGGCAAACATCTGGGCAGTGTAGCATATTGCAGCATATTTACTAACAGGTCTAATTCACATTTTTTCATTCTGTCAAGACTAAAATAGCGTCTGGATGAAAAAATAACCAAAGTTTCTATTCACACGATAGGTAAACTAGCAATGCAATGAAGTATAAAAATTCTTGCCAATATTGAGAAATTAAAAATAAATAAATACAAATATTTATTTTCATGACATGGCTGAAAATAAATGTATATAAATTATTTTCATTAAGATTTATTTACTTAACTAAATTGTAATATTAAAATGTATATTACTTATACTAATTTGTCGAAATTAATTTAATTAAATACTAGGAACTCA